>SCDY01000966.1:0-40409 GCA_004143825.1 Drosophila micromelanica | reverse complement strand
TGACAAAAAATTTTACCCCCTCAGAATCTTGTTAAATGTTGTTTTTTATGCTATTTGTGGCCAGCAAAATCGGTTAAAAGTGCAAACTCGCAATTTTAAGTTTTGAAAAAAAAAAAATTTTCGAAAATGAACAAGGGGGGGGTACATGCTTTTTTCCAAAAATATCAAAAAATACATTTTTTCCAAAAATGCATCAATTTGAAATGCAGAATAAATGTTTATGAAAAATCATGACCAAAATGCCATCAAACATGAAAATCGGTTCAGTTTTGACAAATTTATGGGTGTTTGAAATATGAGACCTATGGGTCCAAGAGCTATGCATGTCCAAATTTTTCTCAATGAAATAAACAAGGGGGTACATGTTTTTTTCCAAAAATATAAAAAAAAATGTTTTCAAAAATTCATGGATTTGAAATGTAGAATCGATATAAATGAAAAATCATTACCAGAATACCATCAAATATGAAAATCGGTTCAGTTTTCACTGGCCTGTAAAAATATGAATGATGATTGTGAACAATTAAAAAACATATATAGTTAAACCAAAAATTGGAAAAGCCATATTCGTAACTATGCACAAATTGATTTTCGTGTGTCCTGACAATTTATGCCACTGCAAATTTCGAACATGGAACGCTTTTCCCAATGGTAGCACTAAGTACCAAGTTCTAGTTGGTCGTGACATTGAAAACGGTTTGGTCAGCGTGCGATTAATGGCCGGGCTTACCGCCCAGGTGAAATCAGCACCAATTTTCGAAATGGTTTTGAGGACTTCATTCTGGCTGCACGCAATCACAGATAATTGTTGCCATTGTTGTTGTTGAAAACAAAAGGATAATATAAATGTATTCACTGATATGATTGTTAGTTTTACTGAATACAAGGAAACAAGAGGTGGGATGTCTACAGTTTCAAATTAACTTCAGCTGCGTGTGGAATACAAATAATACAAGTTAAAAGTGGTCGAATCGCATATACCCTGTATTTACATAAAAAAAACCTATATTTCTTAAATTTCTTCTCTGTTTTTGCAATTTGGAGGAATGAGAAATGGACTAGTCAGAACGTAAATTTTTTTTGGTCTGCAAAGGTACCCGAACACACGTATCAGATAAAGTATAGTTCTATAGTCTTTAGGATATAGTTAATAAATAATAATAATCAATTTTAAAAAATTATTTAAAATGTGATTTCAAAAGTACACTACCTGTCTGTTACATTTAATAAAAAGCATTATACCATTGTATTTACTTATTTAGTTATTATTGTCAATTAAATTTTCTCGGACCTAAACACTCTGATATACCTCTGTTTTCAATTTTGGAAGGGATGATCTGTGAAATAAACTACATTCGTGCGTACGTATGTAAAAATCAGCTTTAACTATAAAACTATATAAAGTCAATAACATAAAAAATAAGAAGATATATATTACAGTTTCCTTTCACTTTTTAAAAAACTTTTCAAAATCGATAAGACTTGCAAAATCGATAACTTTTTTTTGTGATTTTCTCAAAAATAATAATAAATTTTGGCAAAGATCTTTGCGTTTTCCGCAAACCGAATGAAAAACAAAAAATTTTTCTGTATTTTATTAATATAATTTTTAAACACATTCGTAAAACTTTAACGATTTTAAAAACTATACAGCAGACAGTTGCACAAGAGTTGACAAAATGAAAATGAAAACAGTATAAACATTTTAGTATGAAAGGGTATTTAACTTTCGGCGTGCCGAACACAAATTTGATTTTGTTTTTAAATCTTATAATGAATGAAATACTGAGTGAATTTTTCATATTAAATCGATTTGATTGCGATGGTCAACACAAAAAACATGTTCTAAATTTAGTTTTAAGTATACTTAAAGTTTTGTCTAGATGAAAGTTTTTAGTTTCTCTTTCATCCTTATAGCGTAGTAGAGAAGTCGTGGAAATATATGGACTTCCAAATCCTAGTAGAAGTTTGCATTGTTAAAATATTATTTGGTTTTGTAATTGGAAATGTTCAAAAAAAACAATGAAAATTAAAAAACAAAAAAACGCAATATTATTATACACAAATTAAATCCGTAGATATTAAAAATATCTCTAAGCTGGAGTGCATTGAAAAGACTTATTCAGTAATATAAGTCCAAAATTGTTAAACATCTATTTATTCTTATTATTTTGTATCTGTGAAAGGTATTACAATGCACACACACACAAATATCATACTTTTAGAACCTGAAGAGATTTAACTTACCGGCAATTTTTGAATTGAGAAAATAGGGATCCGGCTGCCAGAGGTTGTCGAAAAATTCTGGAAGTAAGGTGACATAATCGTCGCCCTCCTCGAATATGTCATCAGATATCTCCAGTCGGGACTCCATCCAACGTTGATGTATAAACATGTCAACTCTGAAAATGCATACGTAATGACTGGCTACATTATGATTATTCCCCGATTATAATGTAAAGAGTCTTGCAGGCTGTCGTCACTTACCTAAAGTCCATATCCTCTACATTAATTGAGTTAATATCTACAACAAATATGCTAAAGTCTACTATCACTGGGGAACCTTTCTTTGAGGGTGGTCGCATTTCTGCAAATAAAAAGTTCCAATTCAACCCATTAGCCATTAAATTATACCGTTACAAAGCTCCTTTGTCTATATAATATGTTCATTGTTGACACACTCGTATGAGAGAGGTGTTACCTGTTTGCTTATATAAATCTGCTTTCGTACAGACTTAAATATTTCGTGCGCAAATTCATTTGCGTGTTCGGACTGTATGTATGTATGAATGAATGAACATTCATACATACGTACACAATTTGGGGAATCAACCACTTTTCAAGTTCAGGGACAGAGTGTGGGCCTAAGGTTTATTATACAACAGTGAAAATCGATACAATTTGAGGCGTTAGACGTTAGCCCTTAAGATTAAGCCTTGTTTAATATGAATTCACACGTTAGATAAACTTTTCGTTTAGCTCAAGACTAAAACTATGAAAATTATTTAAAAAATTTTATAAAATGTTAAATGGGTAGGAAAGATTTGTTCGCTATATAATAACCAAAAGAATCAATGATTATTGTTACATAAAAACGGAGAGCTTTAAACTGTATTTTTTTTTAAAGAGGTTGTCAGTAGAAAAAATCTAAAATATTTTTCAAATTTTAAGTATTAAAATTCAATATCAGTATAAACATATTAAATCAGAGTGCATTCCTACATACATACAAGCACAACCACAAACATGTGACATTATGGGACATTATTTCTGAAGTACCTTCTATATTAAGAGTATTATTTTTATGACATTTTCGAGATTTAATTAGAATATTCAATCCATGTACAAAACAAAATGTGGGGTGAGATATCTAAAATATATATATGCCTATTATAAATTCTATAATGAATTTTAATATTTGGGTGCATGACTTAAGATACATAATTGTCTTTGGTTCGGTTTACGGTCTGAACCGAAGTTTTGGCTCTATGTTTGGTTCATTCAAAAATTTTTGAAATTATTCAGTTATGTTCGGGCTTAAAATAGGTTTATGGTTTTAAAAATATTCGATATCTGGCTTCGATCATTTGTTAAAGGAGCTTAAATAAATATGGCTATGCAAAATAAAAACTCTTCACATTCACAAAATATGTTTTTTTTTTCGTTTAATCGATCTTTTCTGTTGACGTCAAGGGCCTACGTAAAAATTTACATTGTTGGTATAGACATATATATTTGCACACTATATACATTGACATATATATATACATAAGTGGTAATTACCAAAGTTAGGCGAATATAAGCCGTCTAAAGACAAAAAAGGGCTCTACAGCGAGAGGCCCTGAAATTGTCTGTGTCACGATAAAAGCCACACGCAACTCTCTCCAAAAAAAAAAAAAAAACAGAAAAAAAGCGAATCTTGACAAAAATGAATCACAGTTATTTTCGCGTGCCGAAGTTCTTATACCCTTACTAAGTTATTAATATTAATACTGTTATAGTAATATTTTAATTTTAAATTGTAGCTAAACCTAAACTGACTTTTATCAAATGCGTGGTATAAAAATAGTAAAATAATATTATAATATAATACTAAAATAATATAATAAGAAAAATATGAAATTTTTTTATTTACTGAGAATGCTGTTTGGATAAATTGGGGAGTTAAAAGTAAAGAAGGGATAGACCCAAATTTTGGCAAACTTACCCTTGACATAATTAGGGGGAAGAACCACTCGCGGCTTCGCTGTGTAGTTGTAGTTCACGTGGGCGTCCGTGGCCTCACTAATCCTGAAAATGGACAAAAATACAATCGGATATCATATAGCATATATGTACATATATTTATATTCGTGCAGACAATTTGTATTGGGATGCATGCATGTCTGTGAATACTGCCAAATGGACATAGAGTAGAGACCCAGTTTTGGCCCTCAGGGGCACATGCCACCGTTATAAACTTTGTCAATTTAAGTCCAACTGGAAATTAACTTCCTTCGTGTCTGGGTTTGTCTGTCTGTGAATGTACATATATGTATGTACATATATGTCATTTTCTGGCTTTACCTGACAGCCCTAACCTGGCTTTAAGTTGGCATTTTTTCCGTGCCAGAATCGCATTTTCAGTGACCTTGGTGGGTTTTTTGTCAAATGGATTGCCAATACTCGGAAATACCATGCAAAGGTTATATTCGATAAGTTGGGAAATCAAATAGCGCATATGCAATTTCGGAACAGTGACATATAATTAAATGACATATACTTAGTCAATGTGTCTAAATACTTTTTAAAAAGTTTTAAGCCAATCCAAGATACATTGAAAATTGTACAAACGTAAAAAATTAATCAATCTAGCCATGTCCGTCTGTGTAGCGTGTATCTTTACATATTTTTTTTAATTTAATTTCTGAGATATATAAGAAAACTTTGGAGTATATGTCTTTAATTTTATGATATTTAAATCAAGTTTATTTATTTTTATACTCGTTGACGAAGTAAAGGTTTCTACAAAATTCGTCCGCATGAGCTAGAGTCTTGAATCTTTTTAAGCTGGAGTATATAAATTGCAACAAATAAGAAGTTACGGAACATATATCACCCTCAGTTCTCTATAGATAGCGAAAACAATATTTAAAAAATTGCAATTGAAGTACTAGAGCTATGTCCTTTGGTCCTGGTGGCCAATCGCAGACGCTAAGTAAAATGCGCAGCTATCGAAGTTTTTTTGTATCTGTGATCTAGGGTATCTCCTAATCGGTCACTTCTGCCTAGAGCACTCTTACTTGTCTATTCTGTATTAGGTAGGAAATGCCTCTTTAGCTTGTTACGTAGATTTGCGTGAAAAGCGTGGACGTAATTCGCATAGGTACATGTTAAAATCAAGTCTAGCCAACATTAAATTCGTTTTTGTTTTGGATTGTAAATTGCATTTGTAAAATAAACAAGGTATAACTAAAAATATAAAGCAAGCAAGAGATCTTTAGTCGAAAATGCCCGACCAAATGATATCCCTTACCTAGCTAGCTATACTAATCAGATGTCATTCTTCTTCTATTTGCAGTCTAAAATAAGGAAAACTTCCGATCTTTATTAGACGTATTAAAACCCAGAAGGTATAAAAACCAGGACTGAACTAGCCGTCGTGATCGAGAAGAAGTTTGTATACTTTCTGCCTGTTAAATAAATTTACACAGAATCAATTTAGTAATTTTTACCCAATTACGACAGGCTAAAGAAAATAAGAGTGCTTTAGTTGGAGGTGGTTTTATAGGTATGTATATCCTGTACCGGGGTCTAAACTGCCTTAACATATATTAAAACATTCCAAGGATTCCGCTCAGCTTAAATTCCGAATGGAGAAAGGCATACAAAATGTAAAATATTCTTGATCTGTCATTCTTGATCACATAAACTAAAAAACACCTTCTCTTAAAATCGATATGTATCGCTACTAAAGAAATGTAAGCATGATATCAAAACAATACTAATATTTATTTCTGTGCACTTAAATTTTCGAAATGTACAGACATTTACAGACAGACAGACGATGGTGAACAAGGCTAAATTGACAATTTAATAACAAATAATACAGTTTAAAAGACGTTTAAACGCTCACATATGTGAGCCTTGAAATTGTAAAATTATCAAAAAAAAAAAAAAAATAGAAACTCACCACATCAATATGAAAGTCAATCCAAGTGAGATGAATGCTTTTGTGTTGTTGTATTTGCCCAGCATGATGTTGACGACGAAACAGAAAATGAAACCAAACCTCAAATCATCTCACTTTACATCGACGTGGGAATTTCATAATTCGCTTTATGAAATCTGCAACACGATAGCGAAATCGAAATCGAAATCGAATTCGAACTTGAATTTTTTTTTATTCAGCGTCTTAAACTCGTTGTATGAAAGTATGCTACACTCCGTGTGTACGCACTAAGAGGATACGAACACTATATGGATGGGATGGGGGGTGGAAGGATTATCAAATGCGATTAGGATATATATGTTCGCGATATTTGCTTGTTGCGACAATAATTAATTTGGAGTGCACAGCTCGACTTCGAATCGGTACCAGCTCAGCTTGCGTTCAAATATCGAATAAATAAACCGCCGTCCACGCGACAGCAACTACCGCAACTATCGTGTGAGTGTGTGTGTGCGTGTGTGTGTGTGATATGTAAATACGAATAGAGGTATTTTCGTATACGAGCATGTCGTCACAGTGCCTGCGGACTGTGTATTACACTTATCTCATGATTTCTGCTGTCGGATATGCACATATGTTTCAAAGATTGTGTGCGATTATCGGTCCATCTGCGTGGGAGGCAGGCGCACGCGGCTAGTAAGCTGAGATGTTTCAACTCAGGCGGACAGTTATCTACACACACACATACGTACGTACGTACACATATATTCGTACGAGAGTGTGTGCCAATTGCGGCACACTTCGCGCCTTCGCTCAATGTAAGACAATTGAATCGCGTGCCGATTTCATTTAAGCGCGCGCGCTTTAAACATTATCGTTGCAATTTGGTCAAGTTTCTTATATAATGCAGGAATTTAGCTGTGATCGATAAAGATCTCAGATATATTGGATTTGAAGTTTTCTAAAAAAAATGATGCAGCGAATATCTATATAAAGATAAAGGTATATAGTAGTATAGCTTATAGGAACCGACAACGACACCGACATTGACATTGGCACTGGCAATGGAAATGACAGTTCTCGCCATTCAAATTAAAAATTCCACTTCAATGAGTGGACTGCAAGATGAAGTATATCCGGCTAAGCCCAAGTCAGACACACACTTGATATATATATATATGCCTGTATATACATACAGACATTTGAATCAAGATCAACAGTTTATTGCAATTTTTATTACATTTTTAATTGTTAGAATATTTATGGAAAATTTTTTTGCATTTTATTTAAAACCGTAAAAGTATATATGAGGTACATATATGTTAGTATCTCACTAATTGAGTCTGAAAATCCATTTATATTAATTACGCATGTTGTTTCGTTATTTAGTTAAATTAGTATAGATTTATTTTAAATGAACGAAACCAGAAACGCACATTTCTAATTTTTTTAAATTTTCCTAATCTTCTTTCACTTGGGATTTTTAGTTAATTTTTCCCATGATGAGATTTTTATATTTTAGCACGAAAAGTTTCAAACACATTTCCAAATACAAATTCAAAAACTAGTAATTTTAATCCATTTCTTTTTATATTATTATTTCATATTGCTTTGGGACCTATTCGAAATTTGCACTATTTTATTTGACTTTAGACACTAACTGGTAGTTAATGGCGCTCTGTTTTGGGCTGGCCAATAGAATATTGTGGGTATTACCGCATTGCTGGCCGACGCGCGTTCGAATCCTTTCGGCTTCGCTCAAGAACTAAACGAAACTGAAAATGCGCCAATTTCTTCGGCTGCTTGCTTTCTTGCCCACTTTAATGTAACGCGGTCCCAACAGCAAAGCGACGCCGGCGCCGAAGCCACCGATGGAGATGGAGATGGTGGATGGAGATGGTGGCAGAGGCAGAGACAGAGGGGCACGACAACTGTGACGGTTTCCATTTACAATGAGTTGCGAGTATCGTGCTGGGAAAGCGTGCGAGCTCGGGCTTGGTTCCAAATTGGTGTTGGGTTCCGTTAGGCGCCATGGAAATGTGGCCATGTGGGCTTTTTTAACCATTTGCAATAGTACGTGGTTTTTTGTACTGGTAATTAGGGTCCTTCGTATGTATTTATTTAGCAAATAATAATCGTGAATGTTTTAATAAGAGATTTCAAACTTGAACTGAATCATGTTTGTTAAAATAATTTACATAATTTTCTATAAATAAAAGTTTATGCAAATACATGTCATTTACAGGAAGGTTTCTTTGATGGCCAACATCATGGCTAAAAGCAAAACAAACAAACACACAGTGTGTCTGCACCCTTCCGTCAAACAACTAACTAGCATGGCAAAAAAAAACCCTATAGTAGTTTCAAAAAAAAAAAAAAAAAAAAACTGACTGACGTCGGCCTTTCCAATAAAAATCTATGCAATTTGACTTGAAATTTCCACAAAATAACCAAACACCAAACAAGTGAGACGGCAAAAGTCCCACAAACACCTCCATACGTACATTGAGTATCTATATTTATACATATGTGTAGATACATTTGTATACACATATATTCAGTATACGTCTAGTCGGCCTTAGTCCACAAAACAAGGAGCTAGACATCGAACTAACTAGCTGGAAGTCGCGCCTAGATTCTCTCTCTCGTCTCGTGGGAAAGTCGAAACGTTGTTTTTAGGACTAAATTGCGATATACATATATTACATATACTAATTTTATTTCATATATATGTACATATATTCATATTAAAATCTGTCACAGGAATAGACAAAAGTCCCTTTTTTTATGCCAGTTTGTAGTACAGTGGACACTCTACATGCAAGAGTGTGAGCCATCAATGAAATTTTGATTTCATTTTATACACGCTTTCGTTCGTTTATATATGCATATATAAACATATTCGTATTGTGTGTTTATTTGCATGTTTCTGACTAAATCGGCCTTCGGCACCATTCACCTCACCACTGCAGTTAGCCCCACTTTGGCCTAAACGGGCCCAAAGGCTGCGCTATCGAGCTTGCGGCTAATTATTGCGTGGCTCGTAGTTGTCTTTATATATATATATATATATATATATATATATATATATATATATACATATGTATATAAATGTATGTACATGAAGGGTATATTTAAAGGCATATTAATAATGTAATGAAGTTAGAATTGATATCGCGGATTGTTTTTTATCAAATATAAATACCAATAAACAGCTAAGTTTGTGAGACTTTGAAATGAAGAAACATAGATAATTGTATTATCTAATATTTTGATAATTAGATAATAATTAACATTCTGTTTCAATTGTACATTCGAATTAAATATATTTATGTACTCATTAACAAATGTTGATAGAGATTAAAAACTAGCATTTTCAAGAATAAAAAAATCTTGACACTTAAGCTAAATGTTGGCACCAAATAGGCCTAAACAATTGTAGAGCCCTGCTGATTTGTGCGCTGATTAATTTTTACATGTGTCTGTCGCTTCTTCTCCTCCTTGAATGCCTCGGCGTTGGCCTTCTTTTCGATGCGCCGTTCGCTGCGATAGTCCTTCAGCAAACGCTTTCGCTCGCGTTTCTCTTCCGGAGTTTCGTCTTTCGGGCGTATTGAGAGAACGCTCAGCGTGGACAGGACCGATTTGGCGCACAGCGATTTGGGACCAGCCGCATTTGGTGAATCATCAGCCAAGTTGGCCAGCGCCTTGGCTGTTAGTTGACCGTCAGCTTCGCCACGCAGCACATTTACGGGAAGACCCGTTTTGGAATCGATTTGAATGGGTGCCGGACGACGACTGGAGCGCGGCTCATCGATTAGTTTCGGATGGTTATAAATGTTTGAATAGGTGGATAGTATGGATTCGCAATCCCATTTCTTGCCCTTGCCTTCATCCACTTCGTAGTCGACGAGCTCTTCCGTCGGATCGTGTTCACCATCAACAACATTCGCGTATTTCTGGATGCGCTCGCGATCCCAGTTTTTGTCATAATTTAAATCCGTGTTTTTCTTTTTGAATTCCTGGAAGCATTGCATTACAACGGGATGCTTTTGGTGCCACTGGCCTTCAATATCTTCCAAAGCAAGATCTCCCAGCTCAGGATCGTCGTAGCTCGCATAGAATTGCTCGAAGCGATCATCCAGCAATGAGAGTTGATCGTTTCTTCGGATGACACTTGACGACATCGAGTATTCCGTGAAGCGCGACTTTGTTTCTTCATCGTCGAAGCGACTTTTTCGCATCAGCGGGCCAAGACGATCCATGAGCTCATCTTCGTTATCATCCTCGTTTAAATTATCCGAATCAAAGTCCATGTCATTATCGTCGTCGTCGTCTTGCCAATCATCATCATTCTCGGGATCGTCGTCGTCATCATCGCCGCCCATCGCTTGCACCACGAAATCGTCTTCCAGCTCGTCGTCCTCCTCAAAATCGCTATCAAGAGCTGCAACAACATCTGGATCCCAATCTGGACGCGGGCCGGGCTGCGGGGCTGCTTTGTTCAACATGCCTTCCGACTCCTCGAATTCACTTGCAAAAACAGAGCTGGGCAGCAAAAGCATATTACGAGCTTTGGCATCCTCATCGCTGGACTTTTTAGCTTGGTTCGGGTTTTCCATGTACTCCCAAACCACATCATTTTCTCGTTTCTTCAGATGTTGCATGTAGTCGTAGTCATCGTCAAAGTGAATTCCGTACTTTTTCAGTTCCTCTTGGCGTTTCGCTCCATCTGAATGTGTTTCATTTTGTGGCTTGGACTGCGACTGCCGAGCGCCAGCCTCCAGGAGCACACGCTGTGGCGCAGTTTCATCCGTCACCAACGGATCGTGCTGACTACGGTGCACCAAGTGAAATGTGACCGCTTTCTTCCGATCGATATACGGTTTCTTTCCTTTTACCTACAATTGAAATTCCTTCAATAATTGTGTCTATTCTATTATAATGTGTTAATTTTACCATTTCAACGTTGTTAGTCTTGCTTTCTGTCAACAAAAAATAACACTCTGAACTTGTAGTTATTGCCTTCTAAAACACATGTGCATTAGAGGTGTGCTACATAACTGCAAACGTATCGATACATGTGAAATAATAATCAATTTTTATTCTGAACTATCGATATAGTCGGTGTTTATTTGAGATGAAACGTCAATGTTTATTATTTTTTGCTACAGAACTACAATTTCGTTAAATTATTTTTTTAGTTTTGAATTACACGTGTAATAAAAGCGGAAATTATAAAGCTTAGATAAATTTATAACACAGTTTATTACCAATATATTTTGCATGCAAACAAGTTATTTCCAAAAAAAATTAATATTTTGGTATACAATTAAATTTAAATTTAAATTTACGTTTATCAACAAAAACTTGATTTATTTTTGCTTTATTGACTAATCGAAACGTTAATAAATATCGCCAAATATTCCAACTTCAATCGCAGATCTTTAATGGGCGAGTTATTTTTATGCGCATCTCTAACTAAATGGCTTGCATCCCTGTAGTAAAATAAACATAATTGTTGTTATTTTTGCCTTTCCTCAATTATTGTAAAATGGAGGAAAATGAGAGCACGCCAGAGGCTGCACATGATGTCGCCAACGGTAAGTAAATTAATCTTTAAATTATGGAACAATATATTTAGTTAAAAAAAAAATCACTTGCTCAGGGGATGATGACGCGACATACCAGCATAAAACGGAACTCCTTCAATCTGAGATGCGTAAAATGCAAAACGAGTTTAATACGCAGCGTGCAAAAATGAAGGAGCTCTATATGCAGAAGGAGGCCGAACGCAAAAAGCTGCAGGATGAGTTGGATGAGTTAAAGAGCCACCTAATGGTGGCCGACTTGAAATCCGAGAACGAAATGCAAATGAAGGATATTAAAGCACAAGAAGAGATATCGTCGCTGCAGCAGCTGGTGCAGGACACCATTGAGGAATCGGCCATCTACAAAGCCGAACTAGAGCGCATTAAGCTGGAGCAGCTGCGTCAGCAACAGCAGCAAATGCAGCAAATAACCACGGCGGAACCATCAGGCGGCCTGGCGCCACAAGTCCTAAATCACGTGAAAAAAACGCTCGGATCCGTACGGAAATTGGGCAGTGATTCCTTGAATAATAGCTTTCAACAGGAGATTGTGGATGGAAATGCGCGCGGCGCAGGCAAGAGCAACGCCAAGCAATATGTGAGTAAATATAATTACATATTTCCCCATACATATATATTTATAGTAGAATATAAATTTTTGCGATAAAGCAGGCTGCCGAAGATGCGGAAATGATGCACTCAATTGTTGAGCAACTGCAAGAGGAAATGAAAGCCCTTAAGGAAAAGTTGCGCGAAACAGACGAGCAATTGCAAGCAAAAACTGTCACGTCCGAGCGCAAGGAGGAGGAGGCCACTGCGGCAAGCACAGATGATGCGAATGCCATGCACAAGTCCACATCAACAGATTTGGCAGCAGCCAGCTGTAGTGGCTGCAACTCGGCCGAACAGATGGCTGAAGAGCTGAGTGCACAGGTGAAACAGCAGCAAAAACAGCTGGATGCCATTCAGAAGCAACTTGTTGAGTCGCGGGAGCAGTTGAGCAAGGAGGCAGCGCTGCGAAACGATCTGGAGAATCAGTGGCAGACAAAGCGTGAGGCCCACAAGAGCGAAGTACAAAGTCTGCGCGAGCAAGTTAAGAGCAACGAGCAACAGCTCTTGGATATGCAACAGAAATTCCTCGAGACCAAGGAAGAGGTCATGCGACAACTGCAGCGGGTGACGGACGAACGCGAGAGGGTAAACCATCAGCTGGAGACGCTGCAGGCTGACAACGATTTTCTATCCGGCCGCTACCTGGCCACATCGGAAGAGATTGAAAATCAATATATTAATCTCCCAAATACTGTCGTCGAGCTGCAGGAACTCATGTTGCGGCAGCAGAGCGAGCTGATCCAGGCGCGCGTTAGCAGCGAATACGAGAAACAGAAGTGCGTTAGCTCCTTGGATGAGATTCAAATTCTGCGCGCTCAGCTTGAGGAGAGCAATAATGAGAGGCGTGCCTACAAACGCAAAGTGCAATTAGATATTAAGTCGCTACAGTAAGATGTTTATAATCATCCAAGTCTTTAGCTGTGCCTAAGCATACTTAAACGTCTTCCTTTTTTCCGCAGAGATCGCGTTACGGAACACCTAGTTGCGGTGCAATCGCACGAGTCTTCAAGAACCCTTTTAGAGCGCAAGGAGACTGAGTTGAACAAACAGCTGTCCGAGTGCCGTGTTGAGATTATAGAACTTCAGGATGCCAACGTAAGTACTTGGTAATATATAGATATAGATAGATATCAGTTAAAATTGACAGGCGAATGATTTGCAGGAAAAACTAACTAAAATTAATTCAGACTATAAGTCAAAGATAAAGACTCTGCAGGAGGAGCTGTCCACAATGGAAACGGTGCAAAAGGATTTTGTTAAATTATCTCAAACGCTTCAGGTAAGCTGCGAATTGAATTAAATATATATTACTGCACTTATTTATTTGTATTTTATTCGTACAATGTGAACAATTATCTTAAAAGCTAAGCATAAGAGTTAATGCATTTACACTTGAATCTTCTAGATGACCTTGGAGGAGCTGCGGCATGCCGACACTGAGGTGCGCTGGCAGGACGACGATGACGTTAACAATTGTCCAACGTGCAACGCTGGTTTCACGGTGATGGTTCGCAAAATCCATTGCCGACACTGTGGACACATTTACTGCGATAAATGTCTGACAAAAACGGTGCCATCGGGACCACGGAAACGTGTTGCCCGTGTGTGTGACATTTGTCACACGTTGCTCACGCCAAACACTGCTCCCTACTTTAGTCATGAACCACAGCAGTTAAACTAGTGGGTTCACAGCACTGATGGTGCGTCATTATTATTGCGACAGCAAATAGTTATTATTCTTTATATTAGTGTGTGTTTTGTGTATGTATGTTCTGTGTACTATAATTATTTTATTCGTTTTTTTGGTGAGTTTGTGTGTCTTTAAACTTTTTCATATTGAACCGAGTCATATCCAGTCGCAAAAAAATAACGTTAAGAAACTATGTGAAGATGCATGCTACTCAGTCCTCTAGTTTTACTATACCTTCTAAAGTTGTTCTAGCTCTGTTTTTGTGTAAGTTTCCATTATTGAATTTAAAGCCAGCAAAGCAAAATATATATAAAAATAAAAAAACCTATGTACACTTGTAGCTTGTGCTCCTCATTTATTGTCGGTTACTTGAACCAATTCCGCCTGCAAGTTGAAAAGTAATTATTGTTGTAATTGTATTCAGTATTACGAAAAACAGGTGTTCATGCAACAAGTATTTGTGTTTTTATTGATAAATCAGAGCAAAAATAATTTGGCAATTTCTGTAGATAAGTAACAACATTAATATATCAAATTGTTATTTGATAACAATTTTGTCTTCATGGGGTTGTAAGGTGGTTATAAATGTATACTAAATAAATTTGTGTACATGTTTACATAATATTTGTATAATATTAAACATATTAACAATGTGGGCATGCCCGTTAAATTCTGTACATACAACTCACGTAACTTCACAGTTAGTCAACTGTATAGTTGTTATATCTAATACTGCATCTCCGCATTCAACAAAGCAAAACAAAAAAGGAGTTTAATGTGTAATTGGAAACAAGCAATACACATTCACACACAGAGGGTTAGGGGAATCACATTTTCATATAGGGCAATTACAGTTGGCACACAGTCGTTTTCTGAAACAAAAAGAAGAGCAAAACGTCAATATAATTAATTGGCTTTCCAGAAAGGCACATATGCTTTTTGCATTTAGATTCAATCGACGTAACTTACCTCACCAGATGAAACGGCCAGCTAGGGCACCCACCACCGCCACAGCTGTCACGCACAACAAACTGATTATCCGACTGCTAGGAGCTGTAGAAAAATAGTTAGAAAAAAAGGATTTGATAAATCACGGTTTACGAGAGATTAATAATTAAAAATAATATGCTATCTTACAGTAAAGGAACTAAATTTTACTTTAGCCACAAATATTAATTTAACGTACTTTAAAAAATGGTTAAAACAAAGAATTTGTTAATTTAAGATTTACAAGGGATTAAAAAATATTATTTGTTTGAGAAAAAGAAAACATGAAAAAGCACTGCAGTCAGTGCTATAAATTTGATATTTCAGGCAGTTCAAGCATTGGAGAGATTTGAAAATATCGAAAAGAAGTTTTAAATAGGTCTGTTTTGGCTGAAAATTACTTTGTTAAATTTTATGATGAGGTTTTCATTTCACAACAATAAATATATATAGTAAATTTTAAAGACAAATGAATATTAGACACTTACGTAAAAAGATTGGCGCTTAACAAGCGCAGCAAAGATGCGACACTCGTTAAATTTGACAGAACAGATATAGATGCGAGGCGATACGAGACAAAGGCGTAGGCGAAGGCGAAGGCGAAGGCAAAGTCGAAGACAAATGAAAAGCGATATATACACATATATATGTTTGAATATATGTGTTTAAATTATACAAAATAAAGAGGAAGACTTTGTGCAGCGAGATGTGTGTTGGAATTCGATCAGATCCGGGCTTTTTCTCATTTCCCTTGAGTGTAAATCCTGATGCTCGCTGAGATGATGAATTTTATGGTGTAGCTGACTGAGTTTGTACTTAGAGTGTGTGCTTGTTGAAGACATCGTTGATTGTTTCCGTTACGACGGAGAAAGTTATAGACAGAGAGCGTGACAGTTAGACAGAATAGAAACTTAGCCTATTATTGATGGGCAATGAAAACGCGTTTGAGATGGTTCTAGTACTCTGAATAGGTCTTATAAATAATAATTGAGCATCTCTTTCAACTTTGGTGTACATCTAATATGCATGTTTCTCCTGGGTTGGATCAACACATGTAACAACTGAGGGGAAAGACAATGCCGATGCTTAGATAATGAATTCAATAATGACTGCGTTGTGTTTGTTTTTTTTTTTTGTCGAGATGCGTGGCATAGCGGTTCTATTTCTCGTTCGTTTCACCTGCAGCGCCGTTATTGCCGCCCAAAGAGATCTGTCGACCGTATTTTGCCAGCCACTCAATAATGACACCATTGGTCCAGCCAAAGCCTGTCTGTACGCCGTATTCTCCACCGCCACCATGTCCGCCGAACTTTTCCGCGTTATACTATAAATGAAAATATAAAGTTAAGTTAGCTTAGTTTTTTTTTCTTCAAAAATGGGACTGTACCTTTTCAAACATTGCGAGAGTCTCGCGATATGCTTCAAAGTTGGACTTGACCCATCGATGGCCCCAACTCTTTGATAGCTCCTTAGCTTCCGGAGTGCCCAGATTGTCGAGACCTTCGACAAGAATATACTGCATAGGCGCCCACACATTCGGGAAGTCCCATTGCTCACCGGTCTGGTAGACTGTGTTCGGCACGCCTCCAGGGAATGTGTCCAGTTTGTTCTCTTTAATGTAGCGCAGCACGGATTCAGATATTTTCTCCGAATCAGAAATATTGTATGCCTTAACCCACAGCGGTGACAAATTGGTGGGCACAAAATAGTTGCGTGGCTTCTCGTTAATCAAATCATAGTCCAGCCAGCAGCCTGCCTCCTCGTTCCACAATACCGCCTGAATCGCCTGCAGAACGTGGAGTCGATTGTAATAATGAAAACGATTAGAAAATCCATATTATTTGAAAACCTACCTCTTTGATTTTCTGCGCCTTCGTTTCATACTCTGTCATCTTTTCGACGTTGCCGGCCTTGGCGTGGAACTCGGCAATTGTCTTGGCGTTCCAATAAAGAATCGCATTCAGCTCGACCGGCACAATGGAGCGCGTCTTGATGTTTGTGAGGTTGCCAACGTTTGTGCCTTTCTCGTTAATATACCACCGGGAACTGAAGTCCATACCCGACTCAGCGGCTGACTTCAGTTCGCTATAGTGGGCTTCCTTCTCCTCATTGGTGACGAAGTTCTCCGATGTCTCGACATCCTCCCTGTAGGATTCGGGGCGTGGCCCAGTTGAGGAGTCCCTGTATGCGGCTAGGTTATATCCCTTTGCCTGCACGGTGTGATTGTTAATGAAATATTCAAACTCGTGCTCCAACACCTCCAGCGCATTGATGGCGAACAGATCGTCCTTTGTGAAATCGACATACGACTTGACCATTGCCGTCAGTAGCGGGGGCTGGGAACGACCCCAGTAGTAGACACGACCGCCGTTCGGAATGAAACCGATGCGCTGCACTATGGACAAAAAGTTCTCGATCATGCCGCGGGCGGTCTTCTCCATCTCGCTGTAAAGCAGACCGCGAATGATCCAGTAGGAGTCCCAATAGTAAAACTCAATGAAGCGGCCGCCTGGTATTATAACGGGATTGGGCACGGGTATTATGGAATAGTAATCCGGGTTCTTGCGCACATCGTCTTTCATTTCACGTCCCAGCTCCTTCCAGATGCCGTTAAGGTCCACGCCCCATTGTTTTAGGTCTGGATCCTGGATAAGATCCAAAAAGCCAGGATGCTCATTCCAATCTGTTGGTGTCCACACATCCAACTCTGTGCCCTTCTCTCCAAAATGACCCTACAATTAATGCAAAAATTGATAAATTTGATTGTAAACTAATTGATCATTGCGTTTGATTCTCACATCAACAAACTCGCGAATTTCATCTCTGCTGGGCGTATTATTCTTTGAGGCCATAAAAGCCCTAAAGTCCTCCATTGTTTTATCGGGAGAAACCGTCAGCTTCATATCCACAAAAGTCTTCGAGTCTGGAAATAGCTTCGCCATCTGTACGGTCTCCAGTAAAGGTCCATAGCAGTAGATTTCACTAAAATTGAAACGTACAAATCCAAATGAAAACAAGACCATTTATCCATGCTCCGAATTCGGGGACTCTAGCTTGAAAACGGAATATCAAGGTTGCAATCTTTTGGGGTTATCGATGTTATGTTGTCGACTTGCGGTTTTAGGTGTTTTCGGAAGTGTGGCAATATCCATTATTTTTTAGCTAGAGTCAGCAAATTTGGCAGTCAGTTTTTTAATAACCAGAAAATGTTGTCCATGTCCAGTCCCCAAAAATCGATATTTTACAAAATATATAATAATAATAATATTTAATATATATGTTCTTTAGTGTTGACTGGTTATTCAAATAGTCAATTTTATTCTATTTATATGTAACATAAGTATTTCACTTCACAACCGCGTAAACGTAAAGTTAAATTTAGTGAATAATAATATTTATAATTAATTAGATTACTAATATATTTTAGTCAAATTGTTAATCGATTTCTAATCGTTGCATGTTCTTTTTGACCATTTTCAGGTACAATCCTAATTTGTAATCCGCTGGGAAATGTTTTGGTCATGATAGAGTTTTGATTTAAAATATATTACTGTTAACTAGTTATTAAGCTCATTTATATCGAAAATTCTGTTGCTAATAAAAGTAGGAATTTTTGTTCAATGTTAATTACTTTTCATATACTTAGAATTGTAAAAATCTAAATTGATTTCAAACATTTCATACGTCGCTTAAGCTTAACACCTATTTTGCGGTAATTAATTTAACAGCACAAACGGCTGACGTCATTAATTAGTGCAAATGAATTGTTTAGCATAGCAATTAACAAATACAACGTTAAAATTGATCTCTGTTAAATCTTAGCTGAGCACCTGTTCGCTAGGATCTGCCCCAGATTGTTGTTGCTGTAAATTGTGTTTGTTGTGTCGATCTCATATATATTATATATAAAAGGGGACATATGCAAATGTATAGAAAGTAAATTGTTTAATGTAAGAATTCATAATTTTCGGTACGATAATTGTCGACCGGTTCGTCCGGGGAATGAAACCAGTTGATAAATGTGCATGTATGTAAGTATATTACTAATGCCTTAGTACATATACATCTATATATACTATGTTATCATGTTATTCTCCCAGACCGGGTGTAATAAGGCGAAATGTGGTATTTTATCGCACAAACTCGGAAACGCATTTATTCAACGATACTGCGAGTTTTTGTTCTGCTTAACTTACCAGGAGGAAAAATCGTAAGTTTCGACATCTTTGACAATAGCATTGCTACTTTCCGCGATATATTCAGTCGGAGTCCTCGCTCTCGCCTGCGGCACAGCTGCGAGGCAGCAGAGGATCATTAAGTGGAGCACGTTTATCTCGGACATTTTCTGACAGAGACTAAGGAACTGCTGTGGGTGTGCTTTAGTGTGTTATTTTTAACGCTGCCACTCTAAAGAGTACGCGAATGTAAGTACGATTGAGTACCTAAATTATCAGACTCTCTTGGCGCTTGCTGTTTCAAAGATTACTTTTACTAGGCACACTTGGAAAAATTTAAAATATATATATAAAGAAATTGCGCGTTTTAACTTGCGAACAGCGCTTTTTACTTATTTTTTTTTCAATAAGAAGTCTACGTTGCGTATCCCTATTTAAAATAAGTTGTACGTAGGATTAGCTGATTGTATCCCGATAACAAAATTCGCGCGCTCAGCTGCACTTTCCGCCAACACAGCACAGACACAACCTGCGCCCCGTCAGTGCAAGAATACTTCTAACTGTTTGGGCCGTTTACATTTTATAAAATAAATTGCCGAACGACGACGACGACGGCGACGACGAATACGAAGCGACGGCGGCAGCGCCATTATTATTGCCGATCAAGAGCAAGTAATCGGTGATCGGCACACGACAGCGACAGCGGACCCGAGCGCGGGAACGAACGAGGTGGGCGTTAAGCGGATATTCTATTTATAAATCGGTTTAGTAGCAATTGTAGCTGAGCCGCAGCCGAGGTATATTCGGTATTTTAATTTACCCGTTAGCCGTAGTTGTTGTTATTATACTTTATGCTGTAGTTATCGTTTTCTCTTTATTTGCATTCGTAGTTTTTTTTGTTTCTTGATTAAAATGTGGGTCTGGCACACACGTACGACGCTGTACTTGTTTGGGGCATATAAGGATTTCTTTTGTATTTCAGTATAATACGAAATACGTTATTGAAGGTATTATTTTTATCTTTTACTGCAAACTGTATAGTCAGAAATAATATTTCATAGCAGTTCGAAAGGGAAAATAGTTCAATTAATAAATATATGGAGTTTCCACAAAAAGCAGTTAAAGTTGACTTTATCCGCCAAACATCGGTTTCAGTTATTCACAATTATCGAGATGCCAATAATTGCGTAATTAATTATCTTTAAAAAATTTTGAGGTTCTAGCCCGAATCATATATATTTTAAAATTTGTTCAATTCAAAAAATCATCATACTGATAATTTAATATTTGAGGCGTTGTCTGTTTCAAATATTTATTTATAGAAATATTTTGTTTTCTGCGGTACATTTTATCGGAAATCTAAAACTCTAGAACCAAGCACTTTTACCAGGCTTCACTGTATGTTTACACCACAATCATCGCGGAATACACAAGTACATATCCGAATGCGAGGGTTTATGATATGACATGACAAGTCATTGAGTGCGCTAGCCTGATAAGGAGAATGGGAACCACAACTGCACAGAAATGAGGCGAATTGGGGATTAAAGGGTGCTACAAATGTAAATTAAATCAGCAACACAGAAATCCAAATAATTAACCGTTTGTGGCCCATTTGCGATTAGTGTCAGACTGATTTGAGAAAAGTGGAAACCCCCTAAGCAAACCTTTGGGGTTAGACCGGCCAACAAAAAGTTTCCGTTAATCTAAATATCGTTTGTACTGTATACATATTTATATCATTAAAGGGTTGCCTAGAAATGTTGTATAGATCGAGTTGTTTATTTATATCTCGAATAGGAATATTAGATCACGTGTTTGGGAAAGTACGTTAACACGCTCTGAGAATTATAACATAAAAATACGGTATAAACTGTAAAGTGTTCAAATGGTTTCCAGTTTTGGCTCAATGTTCTGTCCCACTGTACAAAATAATGGACAGAAATTACGTCGCAACATTTTCAGATGTACGTACATCCGTAGTTACGTACGTCCCGATGTGAGTCCACGAGCACGGCTATAACAAGTCTTAATTGAACTGATTTGCTGAATACGGATTAGTCTATGAACCCGAAATAAAACCTGCAACGTCATCAAAATATAGAAATTGGCTTGACAAAGATCTGTTTATGAAAAGAGCTGTATACTAAATATAAATATATTTAGCTGTAGAATATATAGTCTGTATTATACACTAAATTCACTCTCATTTTATTCCGGCAAACAAGCAAATGATGTATTGTTTAGACTTGGAATGTGCTGTAGTATATTGTTTGAAATCTAAGTACATATTACTATCCCAGTCTCAAGCGATTATACAACTGAGTCTATCTATCCCCGTCTAACTATCCCTCTCTCTCTCTCTCTATTTGTATTGTAGTGATGTTTAGAAACAAAAGAGACTTAATTCACTTGCCAATTGGCCGCAAAGCGTAACGAAACACTTGTGCAATTTGATTGTAGCTGTGGGAGAGAGAGTATTACATTGTTATTTATTTATTTATTTTTTTGTTAATTGTGACGTTGACGACATTAAAACGAAATCAATACTTTAATTGGAGTTTAATAGATTCAACTCGGGCGAAAAACACGTCACACATTTGCTGGCAAATCGTGATATCGGATACTGATCAGATTCTAGAATCAGTGCATGCTTTGACTTTTTATTATGTAGCTACACCTATGACTAATTTTTTTATTATTTTTTAAGATTGACTCAAATGCGACATAATTGGTGCCTTAAATGGCAAGCACAATTAAGTTGATCTCCTTTTTAATTATCTTAATATCATTAATGGTAGATTCAAATACAATCTGATACAAGGAAGATAAACTTGAGACTCATATTTATTTCATATTTACTGATAAATACGCCCAAAAACTAAGGTCATTCCATTGTTTTGGGCTGAATGAGTTGCTGTACAAATATTTAAACGGGTGTAATGGACTTTTCAATAGTTACTGCGGCAGTGATGACAAATAGACGCCAGTTGGTACGTGTTTGGCATTTTTAAAAAAATGTTATCACAACAAACTTATTCAGATCTTTGTCAATTTTTAATATTGTTTCCGATTCCGCCTAAGCCATGCAAAATATAGAACCAACTAATTCCGGTTTTTTGTGAATTTTGCTTGCATTTTGTTTGCAAGCTAAAAATATATTCTAGAGTCGTCTCTCAAACAAATTTGCAAAACGCAACTTGCTTTATTGTTTCCAGAAAACTAATATGATTAATGGGACTTATCCGTTTTCCCCGGTTATATTGCATTATATAAGAACGTTGTTTTAGCTGATTACAATATATATATATATATATATATATCAATTGAATGTTAATAATCATTTTACGTACTTAAGACAGATTGAAAATTCAAAATAAAGTTGGTATTTAGTTTTAGTTTTTTTCTTAAGTAATAATATGAATTGTACAAATTGGAATTATATTTTATTTGATGTTGATTAACGTCTGTGACCAATTGCTCAGCTGGCTTAATTCCAAACAAAAACCGTGTTCAAATCTGACAGAATATCAGTTAGAAAACCCGTTCCGAAAATGGTCCAACAAGCACGCTTTAATAAGTTGCAGCCAGGCTATGTAAATAATGCGAAACGTTCGTGCTAAAGATTAAGATTCAAGGACAACATTTATAATAATGTGAATAGTAAGTTAATTGCCAAATAAGCTAATTAACACAACTGTTTAATTAATGCAAACAGAGAAAAGCTGCATTACATTATTTGTACTAGCTTAATAATTCCAAACCAAAATACTCTGTTTTCCTGAGATCTCAAAAATCAGTTACATATATCATTAATCATGTCTTGACGCTTGATGTTGGTTGTATCTATAAATTCACTTTTTAAAGGGTTGAAATACCTTTTCATTTGATCACAATCAAATGCTTTATCAAATTTTCTATATTTTGGTGCGAGTAACCTGCATTCTCCGGACTACAGCTGAATTAACTGGTTTTTTAAAGTCGACTGCCAAAATACGCGAAATGAGAAGTCAAGTTAAGGCTAAATCTTTTTTTTGCGTATTACGAATCCATTCAAATTCCAAACATTGTACAGAGGTTGCGAACTTTGGTCTTTTCAATTGCCTTGAGGTTTGTAATTGTGGTCTTTGGTCTCTACCTTTGACATTGGACACGACCTCTCAGATATTTGATCTGATCAAATAAACATAAGACCCGTCTGTAGGCCAACCAGATAAGAGTTTATCGGAGAGATTGTGTGTCAGTGTGAACAATATCCTGTGCTTGACATTGAATTTAATCTTTGATTGTCTATATTACTGGTTATTTGATCAAGAGCTGAGGCATTGACCAACAGCGACAAGTGGAAGGAACTTGACTTAATCCCATTGCCTTAATCAGTGATAAAGAGGTAGGCGAGCAGCTACGTCAATCAAAGTCAACTTCAATCGGAGTCTGAACTAACCTACACTGTCCAACAAAGAACAAAACTTTACACCTGTTACTTAGTCACAAGTTCAGGGCAACATACAAACTGATAAGCGACTGTCATTGGCTGAACTTTTAGTAAATGTGCAATATTCACAAACAGTCTGGCAAAGCTGCCCGGTCTGTCTGTCCCTGACTTGATTAACAAAATATTAATTTGCAATCATTAAACCAACGCTTAGTGTGTATTTCATTAACGACAAGATCAATAAACCCCTATCCAAATCAAAGCTACAATGCTAAACGAGCTCTCTCTCTCTCTCTTTAGCTCTCTCTCGTGACAAGTGAACACAAAAGTGCCTGCGTGTATTTATATGCATATACCCACATACGAGGGTCCTTCCATAAATACCTATAATCACAAGGACTTGGCAACATTCGAATTTTGAGAAATCGATAAGCAACAGATATATTTGCAGAAATATATGCCAACCAACTATTTCTAAAGGGTTTATATGAAATAATAAACAGAACTAAATAAGAGTTTTTTAATTAATTTTCTACATAAAGTTCCTACGACTGCCGTTTAATCAAATAAATAATATTATAAAGGGGTCCAATATTTCACGACGAAACGAATTAATTACTTGCTGGCACCTACTATTGTCTATTTTACTATTGCAAATGGTTTCAAAGGTTTCTAATGGTTTTTTGTCAGGAAAAAAAGAAGAAAAAGTGTATATGTTTGACAAAATCACAACTATTTACCTATTAAATTGTGTTTTTCAAGTGAAATATTCGTGATTATACTATACGACCATAAGAGAGCAGATGTACCCAATTTGGTGACTCCTGACCCCTTTGTGCTATGTATAATAAATCGGGTAACTAGGGCATAAAAAACGCATACCAATTTTCGATAGGCAAAACCTTTTAATCGACTCTCGCGTAGAAACGTCATGTGTTTGCTAAATATGCATTTATATGGGCACACGTGTTTGGGTTTTATTTGCATTAGGGGTTAACTATTGACGTATTAAATTCTTTGCTAATTTCTCGACTCGAGATGAGACGGAGCAAGCGATTTTTGACTGATCAAAAAGTGGCACCCTGTACAGCGTACGTCGGAGCACGGCTATTGTTGTTGCCACAAACAACAGTAAAAACGACGTCAAAAACGTGCTAAATAAAAAAAAAGCTGGGAAAATTACAATTTAATTGTGTTGATAATTTTCTGTAGAGGTTTGTTTGACTGCGAGCTTTAAGTTAATTGCAATTATTAAGTTTTAATAATTTTTGTAGATAATATACACGAGTATAATATGAAGTGCTTTGTTTTGTTTTTCAATCTCTTTTTTTTTTTTTTGGTTTTTTGTTTTGTTTTGCGGTTGCGCGGCAGTTATTGTTTAAACACTGAATATAAATTTATGTACATTTGTACAGATTTATATTCCGATTAGTTTTTCATTCAGTACGATTAGCTTCGAGTATATAAAATATACATATTGCTTTTTAAATACAGGGGCATCTAACCGTTCCCACTAACGCGTGATCGATGCTGTTTTGTGATCACCCAAAAGATTTTTCGCTTATTCTTCTAATCAGTTTTCGCGTTGTCGTTGGCGCGATGTTGCGCGCTTGACGCCAGCTGTCGTACTGTCCAACCTCATGCAATGGGTGCTCAAATTTAAATAAGATTTGCAATGATGCTTAGAGACCCCATCCTTCTATCCCCTTAGCTTTATTGATCCAGGTTTCTGATCACAACCCTAAAATCGTGTTAGCCATAACAGCTGCCAATTGACCAACTTTGTTTTTGGCTTTTTGTCCGTAACTCAATTATACAAGCTCACAAAATGTAAGTTGGCAAACATACAGCTGTGATATATGCCACTTTGTTTCGATTACTTCAGATGAGTAATGAGCAATTTGTAAGACCAGTAAATGTTTATTTCTATATAGAACAAATAGACGTAACCATGGCTAAAATATGGGTTGGCTTCGAGTGTAGTCGAATGTTTAAAGAATGCTTCGGCTATAAAAAAAATTCCATTGTTATGGCAGGCAATAAATTGGTATTTAGTTTTTGATTTAGCGCAGAGATTAATTATTCCGTGCAAACCGTGTGGTATCGCCATCTGAATGGAGCACAAATATAATAATAATAAAGCTCATTTCAAGCGTCAAGGTCAAGCGGCCTATTTACCGGATGCCAGTAAACAGGCATTATCAGTTAGAATCAGCTGCTATCTACTGCTGATTCAGGTACGCGCTCTTTGTTGTATTGACAGCGATTAGATAATTAAAGAGCCCCATATCTGGCACTAACCTGTATCTCAGGTTTTCGCGATGAAGCCTGCTGCTTATCCGCGCTGTGCTTGTGGCTGTAGTACGTTTAAACAATGGCCAGAATTCGCGTCTAAGATGCGACAATTGTAACAGAGTCCTGTCCAAGCGCATTTATTTAAACTAGCAATCGGTTGGCGGACGAGAGTGAAAATGGGCAAAGACAGACACGAGATAGTATTTAGTCGCAGCAGCTCGCATTTGATAAGGGAATCATTGACCGATAAGAGAAATATGAAAAAAAAAAACAGATTACACTACTATCAGTGTATTTTATTGGCTCGTCTGTCATCCATTTGTGCCACTAGAGCCACTATCAGTGGAAACGGCGCTTCCTCGTGCACACTTGGCTGCGAGTGCTCCAAAGGTGCTGTGGCACCTACTGAGAGCCCTTAACTCAACCTAACGTCGATCGATAATCAAGCACTAAGATTAGATGAAAACGTGCAATCATTAGCGAATTAAGAGAAGCCAGCTGATCGGCTGATCAGATGCACACAACCTGTTGCACGTAGGCACATTCGCATTACGTATACGCCGCGGACACACCGCCCAACATCAGCCAATCACAGCACAGTTCGATCACAATCACATTAACAGCGGCGTCATCAACGAGTTCTGGAAAATCCTACAAGTGGATCGTGACTACCGCCTCATTGCACACCTGTTGGGTATAAAGTCTACTATTTGCAATTGTACCTATTAATTGTTTTACCGTATTGATAAATTAGCATAATGTGTTTGCTATATGCGAACATAGTTGGCAGAAATAAATCATTTCATTTCACGATCCACGAGCGGATAAAAGCTACGAAATGCAGATCAATTTTTTAACATTGTATATATGATTTGTGGAGTCGTTAATGTCTCCAACAGATTAGTTGGCATGATATAACCGAATATAAGGCTCATGCACACGTTTGACTATATTTAAAAATTGTTTTAATGCTTTGCATGCAGTAAATCAATTCACTTATAGCCAATTCACAATTGGTTGTTATTAAAAAATTATTTAAATTGATTTTTCCACGACCTACAATTTGCTCTCTTAATAACAATTTTACATTTTAACAGACTTCAGAAAATTCACAGCAGTAAGCTTTTGTTTGTATCGCAGCTTACATTTATTTACAGCCTGAAAATATGCAACGATTTTTGCGAATATTTGTAAGATACATTTGTTATTTTAATTTTCAGCAAATGTTTTTAACGTGAAACATTGCCAGCAAGAGCCAATTTAACCTGTACAGATATATTTAAATACGGAATATAGAAAAGCACACTGGCGCCAATTTTAACAGACTCAAGGTGTTTCCAATAAATTAAAATCAAATAAAATAATAATTCTTAGAAATTTAAAAACAAATAATTGTCGAAATGCCCAACTAGGAGGTGAACTTGAGTAATCTTACTTGTTTCGTAATATTTTATTATTACTAACCTGTTGCTAAAGAATATACCGCACGATACTTAAAAAATTTGTGATATGTATGTATATTTAGAAAGGGGGCTCGTTATTTCAAGTACTAAAGGTAACAGTGATAACAGCTTTTGATTTCACAATCAGCCATAAGTTGATTGCGGAAATTTTACTGATTTCTGCTAATTAATTGTGTATTCTTTTTGTTGTAAGATAAGAAAACGTGCTAAATTTTCATTTAGATAGGTATTCTGAGAAAATGTCACCTTGTACGGTTGCCGAATTCTTACCAATTTCGATTCGCATTGACAAAAATAATTAAGTAAACAAATACAAATCGAGAATCCGGCCAGCTGTGGTCCAACCCTGCTGCAACCACACCTGGTCAACAGCTTCCGTTACTGTTCAGTGTTTAATGCTGAACTGATTTTAGAATCGATTAAAAAAGATTTCAATTGGCTCAGTGAAATTTTGGCAACTACAAATTCGAAAAAGTTCATTGGCACGAAGGCTAGACATCGTAACATATACATTATGTATAATTGGATTACTGTTAATTGCCAAGGTGTATTATTTTGGTAATTTTTTTACAATTTAATTTGTTTTGCATTCGAATATTTTTTTTTGTTTCGTTTGACATTTTTAAAATTATAACGAACGTCTATATCCAAAATGATGAGAGCCAAGAGAACTAATTGCTTAACTTAAGAATTTTAAGTTGCGCACATTTTTTTTATGTATATTTCGCTATCTTGAGTTGTCAAGCATGATCAAGAAGTATGTATAATAAATAAATAAATAATCCCCGGTTCCTCAACCCGACGAGCGCGTCGCAACAGAATACACAAAGAGCATCCACAACAGAATACACAAACCATCGTAGTAAACTGTCGCCCGTCTGCAAGAGAATCATCTACTTAGTTTGTGTGGCCCCTATCTGGAGAAAAGATTCAAAGCTTCCCAAGCGTGAACCTATCTGTTAATATACCGGCCCTCGCGAAAGCTTATATTTTCCAAAGTTTGTTAGAAGAAAGGTAGATAACTGTTCACCTTCATTAAACGTATATAGCCCCCAAAGTTATAGAGCTGAATACACCAAATTTGGTAACTGACTGCGCTATACCCTGTTCAAAGTGTAAAAACATTACTGAGCACTTTGAAAATACGAGTAAATAATTTAAACAACAATTCCCTAGTTTTAAGTACATCGAAAAAAAGCGTCCGAACTGACTGTAATGTTTTCAATGACTATATAAAAAGGCTTAACAAGTGAGAATGCTCTAGTCGGGACCGCCAGAATAGGAGATACCCTGACGAGTATTTTGGTAGTCGAAATTTAAAAAAAATTCAAATTAATTCCAATTTCTGCATTTGTCATAAAAACGTTAAGTATTAATAATTATCCAACGCTTCGCTTGAAAACTAAATTCTTTATTTACTCCCAAACTAAAAAACTGATCGATATGAAATTTTCAGGACTTAATAAAATCATTAAAATGTATGTAGAAATTAATTCTTTGAATTATAGTTATTTGGTTTTATTGATATTTGGGAGATTGGGGACGTATTTAATACCCGGAATATATAAAATCTGCGTGTGCTTTACGCAAACACATTAAACAATTTTGTGGCTCTAGCTTTTATAGTTTAGAAGTTAAGCTCAAAAACCTGGGTCAAAAAACGATATATATCGATAATAGGAAAATGATAATATGTTATATTAAAAGGACTTAAATAGTCCAAGATCAGCTTTTTAGCAGTTGTAGTTTCTGAAATCTATACGTTGTGGTGTTGATCAAAAATATTTAAATTTTATGGTGTCGAGCCATTATACCTTCTTTACCCATTTTCAATGGGTTCAAGGTATAAAAAAACACTACAAGGTCGTCATTAAGAACACTATGCAAGCATTTATGGGAGTCTCGGAATGCAACACGTGTTAAGCTGATAAATAATTTATTGCTGAACTCTGTACTTAAACAATTACATAGGTAATGCAATTTAGTTGCAGTTGATATAATACCTATTGTATTTTGTCACGTCTACAAATGTGATGTGTTTGAAAAGAGAGGCTATTTGCTTTAATTCCAATACGTGTTCACGTGAAAAGAGTATATTGGTTTTGTGTTTGGTCCGACTGTTGGGGGTGTGGCAAATTTTAAAAATACATTTATTTCCCTCAATTTTATAGCTAGCATTACAAATTAGTGCTGACCTCCACTAAAGATCGCGCTATGAATATTTTGACTACACCCACACCCCGCCCCGATAACGTAAAAAAAATTGACATTTTTTCAAACTCAATCCTGCAAACAAAAAATTGGTAGCCTAGGAAATCGATTTTTTTACACTAACGTTATCCTTAGTCTTTTCGTCCTGTATGTATGTAAATACAACATTCAGTTTACATTACTTCGTTGACTTTAAATTAAGATCACAACAAACAATAAAAAAAAAAACAAAAACTGTCGCTATCTACATACTAAGTAGACTCTAGCTGTAAAAGTAGATTTTATCGGTTTGCAATTTTGGTTGTTATCGGTTTGCCATTATCGTGGGCACACCTCAAAATCATTAAAGCTTTATCAGACGCGAGTGCTCCAATAGTGAAAAAAAAACAACGGACAGACGGACATTGGAGAAATCTAATATACTCTTTTTACTTTGTGAACGAGTATAAAAATGCAATTCAAGTACAAAAGACTTACGCACTAGCTTGTACATATGTTTGAACGTTCTAGTTAAGTCATAAATATTTTACAACGATCAGACTTTTTGTTTAGAAGTTATTCAAGAATTTAGTTTTCTTAAGTGAATGTGTTTGTATATGTTTGAAGGCAGAAATAAGGGTATCCTTACGCGGACTGCTCATCCACACATCTAACTAGCCTGAGAGTCGAATCCGCATCGACAACAACTCATCTACCTTGCCTCAGTTAACATTTTGGCATTGCGATTAGCAAGGCTCCGTCTAGTCTGAAAGTTTGCTATTTGCTGACTCGATACCTCGCCTGACAACTGGGAATTGAGATAAACAACGATTGCAATAAAAACAAAGCAGAAAACAGAATTCGATGACGCGAATGCGTGAGCGGCTGAGACAGAGATAAATATTTGGCCACGATACAAAAAGAGCAAAAACAATAAAACAAAGGATATTTATAACAAAACAGTAAAAATACTCTTTTCTACACACATACATGTGTATGCGGCATGTATGTATGTATGTGTGAGTGCCTACGCACGGCGCTTGTGGAGCTTTTCGGGGTTGAAAAGTGAAAGCACCTCCTAACTAACAGACTGTTTGTAATTTTTGTTTTTTCCTATTCGTAATCGAAAATTATGCAACTCGAAGTGCAAAAACAAATGCAAATGTTTATTCGCACTATGCTTGTAGCGAGAAACAGAAACTTACCCGTTGCCATTCATTTTGGGTTCCAGTTTGCTGAAGTCCTCTTGAAATTAAATTGTGAAATTTTATCTGCAATTTGTAGAATGCCACGCAACGTGTTTTAACAAAAAAGTATGTTGTATTCTATTGGTATTGATTTTTTTCTTTGCTTTTATTTGCCCACTTGTTGGCAAGTTGTTAGTATTTTATATGTGACTTCGTCTGTGTTGTTTTTATTTTTATCACAGAACACGCGCTGTTTTATCACAAAATAATTTCTGTTCTTTGCAATTGGTCGCTTTTGCAAGACGAGCGCGTGCAACCTGCTTGCGAAACGCTGCAAAACTGACTAACGGCGATCGCAAAGTTCCTCCATGTAAATAAATAAAATTTCGCGGCTCTCGTGCCTCGCATGTACGTATACTTCTACAAAAAAAAACATATACACACATACATATGGATATGCATATCTAGTGTGTACGCGTTGGGTCTCCGCCAGCTGTTGTTGAGCCAACGGAGAGCGGAGAGAGAGAAAGACAGAAAGAGCGAACTCTGACGGTTGTTACGATAAAAAGCAAAACACGATTCTTGTTGTTGAAAAACATTTCTCGACTCGGCCATACCGTTACCTTTATTGCACAACCTTGTGTGGCGGCGAGTGTGTCAAGGATACTTTATGAATTTCTACCATCGAAATGAAATTCGGCATCGAATGTGGATAATAATATTTAAAATTAAAAACATTTATGTGAAACTATATAAATATATACATTATATAGGTTGCGTACCGTGTTTGAGTGAATATTAGTTAGTAAAAAAGTATACTTTGAAATTTACATAAAATCAAAAACAACACTTATTGACTGAATATGCCCTCTCTGAAATTTAGTGCACATATTAACTGAGAGCAGAGAGTAGCTAGTTCTTTGGATGACGCGTCGCGCGTCACACGCAACCAACTCCACACGTAGCCGGTTGTCGGCGAGCTTCTTGTTATACTCTTTCCGCGGCTCCTCTCCCAATGACCAACGCGTTGCGACTTTTAGCTGTTGTTGCTGCTGATGCAATTTGCAACAACATTTGAAATTTGACGTGTTGACGACAACGCGCTCGCTATTTTTCCAAACAAAATGTTTAGCCATATGAGAATTTGGTTTACACCCTCAACCGGGCCGTATAATGGATACATATGTACATATATAAACATTTTTCACGTGTTTACTCATGGTACACACATTTGGGTTGGCTCGATTTCAAGGTGCCCTTGCCAACTGTTGCTGTTGGTAGGTCTATACACTGGCCCCTGAAAGCGAACCGGTTCCAAAACTTGCGCTTTTTCAACAATGAGTGAAAATTGCGTTTTGTTTATTTTTTCTTCTCTCAAAAAGACAGGTTTGAATACATTCAGTTTAAATACTATAGTGAGCAGACAATAATACTAATAATTGCTAATTTGCTGAGAAACTAAAACAAAGCGAATGCTTATTATCAGTGGAGCATTGCCAGACAGGACAAAAAGTAAAATTAACAAACATTTAAATGGAACAAGCAGTTGCTGAATCTCAGCACATAAATCGCATATGTACACATTGTACGTGTGTGTGTGCATATTTTTTGTCAGCAAGTCCGTTCGCATGGAATTTACTAACACTATCACTAACACACTAGCGCACTCTTGATTGTTTAGTTCTGGGGATGTGTGGGCGCCTATTGTATATGAGCGACAAGTATTTGGGGGCTTGTCATGCGCTGCCCCGCCCCCATAATTCACGATAGCCCATATCTTGCACAGTTTTAGAGCTAGAGAGGCCAAATTTTCAAGGTTGATCACTGGTCAAAGATCGGTAAAAAGGTGTTTTTTGTTTATTTATAATAACAGCCAGATAGCAATTTTTGTTTCCGTCATTATTAAAACTTGTTTTTTGCTTTAACGATTGCTTGAATTTCTTATCTAATAACTTATGATGAATTTCGCCAAAACAAGACGTCAGCGACATGTTCCCTTTTGGTGAGGTGTTCTAGTATTTTAGTATTTTTGCCAATTTGATTGGGAACGAGTTTTGCCGGTTACCCTACAGAATTTTATGCATAAATATTTGTACCCTGAGCACATTAAAAATGGGTAAAATGGAAGGTATAATGGTTATGTGCAAATGTATGTAACTCAGAAAAGAAGGCATCTCCGAGCACACAAAGTACATATATCTGTCCGTCCGTCCATCTGTAGAAACGCAGCGGACTCGGAAAGGCCTAAACTATTTCAACCATAGAATCTCTTAATCTGTGCAGAGAAAGTGTGTAATTTTTTCTCCACATCTTCTTCCGTTGTGTTAGTATCGATAAAAATCGATTTTTACAGTTTTCTTACCATATCTCAGAGATATTAAGAGCTAGAGGCACAAAATTTTGTGAGTTAAAATGTGTTAAACAAAAAAAGAAACCTTAAAAATACCAACAAATAAAATACTACAGACTTGTGGTATGTTTTGTAGAAAGATTTTATTAAACTTAATATGTATTAAAGAATATACTTTTAGTTTGAAAATACATCAAAAATATACTTTTGTGCATGTGTGTGTAATTTTGTATATTTATGCATGAATGAAAGGGATTTGAAATGTTGTAAATATAGATCGCAGGATTCAGGGTGTCTCCAGGTCGGGACTTGTTTTTGTTTAGGTGTTATTGTTATGTTATTAATAACGAAGTCAATAATAGGAAAGCAAACAGAGCTGTAAATCTCAATGAAAATTAAGCATTGAATAACTCGCATGTTTATTTAAGCACGTTGGGAATGGGAATGGTTATTGCGTCTGTGCAAAGAACGGAATTAACGTAAATTGAGTGCGGTCATCCTCACTTGGGGCAGACAGGCAGATGTACTAAATGTACTGTGCAAATCCATAGCGGAAATCTCAATTGAATAGTGTAAATTTATTTAGTTAGAACAAAAGCAACACGGACTACGATGTGAACGTAATAAAGTAAATTTAATTGGTCAGCATGGAAAAGTTTTGAAAGGGCGAACCTGCGTCTATTTTATGTACATAGGTATTTTGATATAGGAAAAGAACTAAGGTTGGGCACCCATCTAAATCTAAGCAATATACCAGACCTAGGGGGTCTAGGCTAAGCGCTATATAAGTCTGTTCTTCACGACTGGAATATTCTGAGTTATCGGCTATTGAAATGCAACAATTTTCAGAGAAGATTAAATTAATGGAACCACTTGATAAAAGTTGCAACAGATTGCTTAAACCAGAAATCAACATTCAAGTAAATTAATGCCAATTGCACAGCAGCAATGAATATTTAGTACATACATTCATACAAACATTGCGTTCAAAACAATGAAAAGTGAAATGAAACTTAATTAAGTTGTTTACTTTAACTGGCTAGACAAGTATATTCAGATGACTCCCATTTGATTCATTAAGCGACCTGTTATCTGTCGCCTCTTTTTTTAATTCTCAAAGTGCAATGCACAATTTCATTATACTTTTCCAGATATGCCCATTCAACTTTTCAGATTATCTCTAGCAGTGCATTTGTAGTATGCATAATAAAATTACAAAGTTTGTTTGCACACATTTTTTGAGATGGGAAGATCTAGAGCAGAGGACATTGATCATGTTACGAGTGATTCACAGAATGATCGTTAGAGGAATTAGCAATACTTCCTGGTACATGGCCGCAAGGGCTATAAACATATAACTTAAGCACCTTCGCTTCCATCCCAAGCGAACCCGCAGAATGCTGTAAACAATTATTCAAGACTTAATAGTTAGAATGCAAATAATTTATTTAAATATATATTGTTCCAAAAACTTGGTACGAAGGAGGTCTAATATCCAGTATCCAGAAGAGAACCCACTAAACTTTTTAAAAAAACTTTTTAAAGTGCTCATGATAAGCTTGTTTTCAAAGCCGGTCGTATAATTTGGCTCAACAAATTTTACTTAATGTAAAAAAAATCTGAATAACACCCATTTGAATAGAACGAGAAGTTATAATTATGTTCTTATTAATTTGACCAAGAGTGTATATGCCTCAATCAAATATTATTTACGACTTTTATCAGTTTGTTGATATTATAAATATTTATAAGCAGCCAACACTCAAAATACTTTCGCGCATGCGCAATTCTCCAATTGAATAAACCGAATCGACTGAAGACTTCTTAAAATAAGAGAGCCGTCTAAAAGGCACGACACAAAAAGAATTAACGGTAGCTGGGAATATATCTTGCATATGTATGTAAGACATACGACACAAAAATACAGTATACACTCGTATAAAAAGATTTTATCCTTGGCTTGAATGTTGCAATATTTCTTTTATTTATTTTTATTTATTTTTATAATTATAATAATTTATAATATAATTTTTATAATTTATCTTTTGTGTCAACGGTATTCTCTGTATTGTTTGTAAAACAATATTTTGTTTTTTTGCCTGAAAAGCAAATTTTACAAAATCTCTTGAGAGCTCAGCCTAAAGTTATGCTTTAAAAAAGTGTCATTATTATTTAAAAAAAGCGCAGGCCTAAATAAAAATATCACTCATCATGAAGTATTCTATGAAAACATCAATTCTTTATAAGTAAGGTTTGCATACTTTTAATGTTAGGCTGTGCAGTAAGGTATTAAATGTTATTCCATAAAAATCATTGTTTATAAGTTAAGAATTTGCTTTAACAACTTTTTCAAAACAGATGCACTCAAATGGAATGAGAATTCTCTGGTTTCATGCGTTTTGTGTTCACTGTAATTCGACTGTTTCACCTTTCCCTTTTTATTTAACGTTTTAAAATTTTTTTTTACAGAACTTTGGCAAAGTATTATTGGCATGTATATGCTCTTTATATTTGGATTATTAAAGTATTACAGAATATGCAACAAAATTAACACAAATATTAAATATAATGTTTTATGTTAATTTAAGAAGTGAACAATTTTTAATCAATTTTAGTTTTAGATCCCGAGTCCCTAAAATTAATAGAGTTGGTTATATAAGCTGAGCAATCTTGTAAGTTTATTTCAAAATATCTATTTTCAGCTTATGAATCTCTGTAAAAATAAATTAAAACCGACACTAAAATAATATTCTGATATAAGGATTATGGAGGTAGTACAGAATACGGCAAGATTGCGCGCCAAATCCATGACGTTATCATTAAAGTTCAGCTCAAAGTCTGTTTGCATGACAAGTGGAATAAAACTGGCAAATGACGCCACAAAAATGATATTTAAATTTGAGAATACTGTGAATCAAAACTAACAAACTTCGCATTAGTGGAAGCTTTTTCAAATTCATCTCATCTCAAACACAATAGAATGATGTATGTCTGTATGTATGTTTATACACTCAGAAAAAAAAGTGTCGTAAATAAAAAATCTTTAATTTAAATCAAAATAATTGACCATGAAAATACGTTTCCTATTTATTTATTTTATTCCCCTTACAACTTTTGTAGAATTAAAAAAAGTTCTAAAAGAAACTTTTTGTACATTTTTTTTGTAAATCTGTGTTTACGAGTGTAAGTATATACATATGTACATACATATATGGATGTAAGATTTATACCTTTAGAGCTTGTGACTAACAAATTTTATGAGCCTTTAATTTCGACACAAGAGACCTATAATTTGCTAACGGGTTTCTATGCAGAGCTGTCAGACTTACAGCTATGTTAATGAAACTAATAATTAACATAATATGTATAACATTTATTTTTAGCTCTCTAAAAATAAACAGAGTTTTTTCATGACTAAATTTTTTATGAATTAATACTATTTTAGCTTATTTCAAATAGTGCTTTCCAAATTAAACTCAATTTAAAATAAATTTTACATTTAAAGCAATTTAGGTGTGGTCACACTCTTTAACGTCGAAATTGATTATTTCACTGTGTTGCCGAATATTTGGCAGAATAGTTGTAAGTACAGCTCTTGCTTAACAAAGCAGAAAGAGAGCTTTAACTGTGACTACATGAGAAATTTTCGAGGTTTTAAGCTGAGTGTATGTAATTTAGTACAGTCTGACCAGCATTCAATAGACAAAGATCCCCCCGATGCCCGATCCAACGCATGTTCGTGCAAACTAAAAGCTCGCGTGACAGCTCTCCGTGAGCTTTTTGGCTTGCCGCTGTGTCTCTCTGGTTGGGCAGGTGTTTACTTCGCAAGTGAAATTTCGCGTTGTGTTTAGTTTGAATCAGAATCTCAGAAAGCAAACAACGTCGAGTCTAATAAAAAAAACATCAGCCATGCCTATTGGTAAGTCGAGAGTGCTTCTTTTGTTGTTTTACGAGTGGTTTCAATGCAGAATGCAAAATGAATAATAGATTGGCCTCAAATTATTGTGGCCTGACCGTTGAGTTTTATTGCCCAGCCCAAAAAAGCCGGCTGACACAGCGCTCTCTCTCTCTCTCTCTTTCTCTCTTTTTCGCTCGTGTAATTTGGTTGGTTTTTGGCCCGCGTCCAAAATTAAAAATCAAAAGAAATGTGTGTGTTGACAATTCTCGATATTTAACAAAGTTTTCTATACTATGACTAGAAAAAAGAAAGCAATATATTTGTTTTTTTTTTTACTAAAAAACGTAAAATTACCGTAAGATCTGGTTTGTTAGGCATTCTAAATTCAGAACGTGATTTCTTAAACCAGTTAATGAGTTGGTAAACGAAATTAGAGAAATTATAAAGAAATGCATGGTTTCTTTACTTCAGACAAATACAAAACACTTTCTTATCTGCACTTTGACCTATAACAGTAATCAATACGCAAAAACAAAAAAATGACTAAAAGTTGACCTCGAGGTGCTCCAAAATGATGTCATTCTTGACAAACATTTGTGCAAACATTTTCCATTCGTCGAGCAGATACGGATATATACACATAAACTTGTTATTATTTCACTGTAGATATAAACGTATATATATATGCTTATATACAAATATGTGCACAGCGTTTTCTCATCAAACCCGCTAAATATTTTCTATTTTGCTCACATATTTATGTAGGTATGTAAACACATATCGTAGTGTATCTGTGTGCGTAATACTTTGCATCAGATCTCACAGAGCTTAGCTAAATTGTAGAACTCAGCTTCGGGCTGAGCGACCCTCAATGAGTAATCGCGTCGGTCTAGAAAATGCTTCGCCACCGGCATCAATAAAAATGACATCATCCAAAACAAATGCGACGTTTTCTAAACAACAACAAACTTAAGAACAACATTTATGTATCTATGCATTAGACAAAACTGATACCCTGTAGGTAGGTTTTAAAATTCAATTCGTTCGCATTTTAATAGATTTTTATTTGGACGTTAAAGTAATTTGAAAAAATCGCTTAAGTTCCTGACAAAGTAACCAATAGTATTTTCTCTATCAGGCGGTTAAATTGTGCTCAATTTTTTATATTAATAGCAATAAATTGGCAAAAAGGTAACAGAGTAATAAAAATAATTTCTAATTTTATGGAGATGTAGTTAAAGTGTTCCTAATTTAGCCAATACTTAAACAAATTTACGGATTAACGTAACGTCTGCGACCTTTAAAAAGAGTTAGTACTTTCTGTTAATTACAGGGTATATAAATGTGCAATATCGAATATTTCCATCTTTGTGTTATTCTTTTTTCAGTGTACCAAATTCTTAGTCATCTAAATTCAACTATATATATATTTTTTTTTTTTTTGCAGAAATCAACACACCTGATAAATTGGAATATCAATTCTTCCCGGCCAGCGGCGGAGTCTTCACCTTCAAAATTCGCTCGCCGAAGGATGCCCACATTGCGCTGACCACAGGACCCCAGGAGAGCACACCCATCTACGAGATCTTCTTGGGCGGCTGGGAGAACAGCAAGTCGGTCATTCGCAAGGATGGCCAGAAGCCAGATGTTGTCGAAGTGCCCACGCCCGGCATCCTGAGTGCCGGCGAGTTCCGTGGCTTCTGGGTGCGTTGGTACGACAACGTCATCACCGTTGGCAATGAGGGCGAGGCGGCTGCATTTTTGTCCTACGATGCCGGTTCCCTGTTTCCGGTCAACTTTGTGGGCATCTGCACGGGCTGGGGCGCCAGCGGCACCTGGTTGCTAGACGGTAGGATTGGCATTATCAATTTTCAAAGAACTTTAATTAACTGTGAAATTTGCAGAGCCTGCACCCTCGGCGCCCGTTATGGGCTTCTCCGCGCCCACTGGCAGCGGACCCGGATGCTGGGTGGCCGCGGCCAACGGCGAGGTGCCGCCAAATGCGCTGCAAGGAGGCTTCGACAGCAGCGAGCAGCTGTACATTGCGCGCGCCCGCCACGAGGGCGATCTCATTCCCGGCAAGCTGCACCCGTCCCATGGCGTCACCTACGTGGCCTGGGGAGGCGGCGAGCACGGCCACAACGAGTACGAAGTGCTCTGCGCCGGCGGCGGCCAATGGGTGCCAGTCGAAGCCGGTAACATTCCACCCAACGCTGTGCCCGCCGGCGAGACATCCGAGGGCGAGCCCCTCTTCATTGGACGCGCCACCCACGACGGCACCGTCACCGTGGGCAAGGTTCAGCCCTCGCACGGCTGCTGCTACATTCCGTACGGCGGCGAGGAGCTGGCCTACAAGGAGTTCGAGATCTACGTCTCCAACTAGACTGGCAACCGTCTGGAGCAGCCCGAATGTATTTGATAGTCAAACTATGCATCCTAGATGCCTTGAGACGCACGCACTGAAATTTGAATACGCAATTACCGTTATTTAAATGCTTGACAGCTGAATATATTTGTTTATTTTATATTTATTTTTGTCACTTGAATTTCTAATTCTTGATGAATCTCGAAATCAAACAACGGTTATTACTGTCTTTTATTGTAACTTTTCAAAAATTAACCAGAAATGTTAATAAACTTAAAGTTTAAGAATACAAAAAATTGAAAAAAAATTATTTTCAAAAATATACACAATTTGAATGTGGAAGCAGTATATATGACAATTCATGACTAAAATGCCATCAAACATGAAAATCGGTTCAGTTTCGACAAAGTTGTGGGAGTTTGAAAAATGGGAGCTGTGGATCCGAGAGCTTTACATGTTAAAATTTTTGTCGGTTTTGGCATGATTTTTGACCAAAAATTTGACCACCCCAAAATCGGTCTAAATGTTGTTTTTTTATGCTAATTATGACGTTTGCAATTGATTAAAAATAAAAATTCGCTAATCGAAATTTTGAAAAAAATTTTTTTTTGAAAATACACAAGGGGGGAGTACATGCTTTTTTGACCAAAAAATTCAAAAAAAAATATTATTTTTAAAAATACACATAATTTGAATGTGGAAGCAATATATATGACAAATCATGACTAAAATGCCATCAAACATGAAAATCGGTTCATTTTTGACAAAGTTGTGGAAGTTTGAAATATGGAAGCTATGGATCCGAGAGCTTTACATGTTAAAATTTTTGTCGATTTTGGCATGAATTTTGACCAAAAATTTGATTACCTCAAAATCGGTCTAAATGTTGTTTTTTATGCTAATTATGACAAATGAAATCGATTAAAAATAGAAATTCGCAAATCTAAATTTAAAAAAAATTTTTTTTTGAAAATACACAAGGGGGGGGTACATGCTTTTTTGACCAAAAAATTCAAAAAAAAA
>SCDY01000965.1:0-48400 GCA_004143825.1 Drosophila micromelanica | reverse complement strand
TATGCACCCCTTTATAAGGTGAAAAATCAGCTGAAAACACCAACTCAGTCACCTGACTTTAACCCAATCGAGCATTTTTGTGATCACCTTGACCGTCTTTTCAAAAAACCCAAGATTTATAATAAGGATGACCTAAAGAAAGCGCTCTTGGAGGAGAGGGAGTATATACCGCCTAGTGTAACCATGGGCCGTGTATGCTCAATGAGATCCTGATCCCAAGCAGTTTAAAGCAAAAGGGATACCCCAAAAAATATTAGAAACTATAAAAGTATTACTCGGTTATGTATTAACTGTTGTAAAACGGATTGAATTTGTTTTGCATACAAACTTTTTTGATGTATTTTTTGGGGTAGGTATTTTTGTTAATGTTCAGATAATTTGAAGATTTTATGTTTTTCTTAATATGTTAAGTGCCTTAAATGAAGTTCATAAATTAAATTTTTAAAATATACCCACTTATTTGTTGTAAATGCATTGCTTTCATGTTTTTTCACTGCCTGAAGTTTGATTTGCTCGCTGCATACGTAGATCATAAATTTTATTTATAAATCTGCATAAAAACCTTTTTTGTTTTGTATACAAGTTTGACAAAGTTACAGCCTGTTTCGTGAAAATGCAAAAGGGGTACGGTGACTTTAGTGGCACACGGTATATAAAAACTATAAATTTTGACGCACACATCAAGCACATTAAGTTCATATGAAAGTTTTATACACTGCTCTATATTTATATACTATTCTGGGATTCGAACTCGTTTGATCAGAATTTCATGAGAAACATCAATAAATTAAAGCTGTACATATTTCCAATTTTGTTTTAATTGCAAGTCTTCCTCTTGCCACTCACCGTTCATTGCGATGTCCGTGGGTTTCGGCGGAACTGCGGCGACTGTGTTGTTGTTGCTGCTCCCACTGCGAATCGCCGCCAAATCGACTGTTGCTGTTGTCTCCAGCGCTGCCCTGTTGGTTGCTAAATCTGCTGCTGTTGTTATTGTTGTTAATGTTGTGTCGTGCTGAATGTGTTTGATGTTGTGTGTTAGTTGCGGATTTGCGTGACTTCTTAGCGCCGTTGCCATTGCCGGAGATCAATGTGGAGTTGATATTTAACTGCTGCTGCTGTTGATGATGTTGTTGTTGCTGTTGCTGCTGTTGGTGGCGTGCATCAGACAACGGTAACTGGCGCTGCTGTCTTTTGCCCGCTGCGGCGTCCACGAGAGGCACAAATAAAGTTGAAGAGAGAGAAAAACGAAAACAAATTGCAAAATAAAACAAATGTTGTTCGTTTTTTGTTGTTCGGTTTGTTGTTGTTGTTGGGTTTGTTGTGTTGTGTGTGTGTTGCGATGTTCCGTGTAACATAAATGAAATGCGTTAAGAACAAAATAAAAAAAAAGAACAAAAAAGAAAAGAAAAAGAAAAGATGCAAATTGTTGTTGTTTTATGTTAATAATCAATTATCGAATTTGTCATGTTTACAATAATTTACTGTTGGCCACAAGTGGCGTTGTAGTAGGCGTAGAAGAAGAAGAAGTAGGAGCAGTACCAGTACCGTTTCCACTATCCATCAATCCAACGCCGCTGCTGCTCTTGTTGTTATTATTATTGTTTTGTGTAGCTGTTGTTTCTTTATTGTTGTTGTTGTTATTACTGCTGCATCTGTTGTTGTTGTTTTGATTATTATTGTTGCGCTCTTTGCGCCGGACATAGCGCCGCTTGGCCGTCTCGCCGGGCCGACGGCCGGCACCGCCAGCACCGCCGCCGCTTAATGCGTTCGCCTCGCGCTCCGCCTTCCAGACGCTCTTGACGATCGCCTTGGGCTGGCTGCGCATAACCCGATACTGCCAATCCGGCTGGCGGCTTATCGCCTCCAAATGCACCGACTGGCAAACATCTGCATCAACAAAAAAACAAAGAGAGCATTAGCTAATTATTTGAAATAGAAATATTGAAACACTCACCATCGGTGAAGCTCAGCACGGGATGGTAGCCGGGATCGAGCAGTGCGACACGATTCTGTGGCATTAGCGTTTCGGGCAGATCTCGGGGCGCCGTCGGGTCCGGCCGGCCGGTGCACAGCGTGCACGGCACTTGCGGCCATTGGCAGCCGCATTTAATGTTGCTTGGCCTGGCCGCTTTTTTCGATATTGTGTGCATGTTCGTCGTCTGGAAGAGTTTGCGTTTCCGGAACTCGGACAGCACCAGGGGACGTGCCCGACTGCATAGCCAATCGCCAGCGGCCGGATCCGGATTCGGATCGAGTTGATCTGCCGGCGCCGGCTGCTCTGCCACCGCCGCCTGCGCCGGCTGTTGGCCCTTGTAGCCGTTCTTTGACGCCGACGTCTTCTCCAGCAGCACATATCCCTTGGTGCGACACAGATCGTTGTAGACGTCGTGGTGCTGGCGTATCTTGATCTCCAGATCGGCCATCTGGGTGCACAACCAGGACCAGCGCAGCGCTATAACAGCCCGATCTTTTGAATAACGCCATACGGCTCGTCGCGCTCTAAAAAATAAAATATGAAAAAAGCATGAATACATTTTTAAAAAAAAGCAGATGGTAAAAAAAATCTTGATTACGAGTTAACTAGAGAATTGCATACAAATTACAGCATATTAACACTTTACTGCATTAATTGAAAGTAATTTTTGTGGGAAAACTATAAAACTACATTTACAACAATTTATTCAGCATTGAATTACTTCAAAGTAATTGTGATGTAACGGTATGTTATTTATAAAAATGTTAAAACGCTGTTATTTACATAGCATGTATATAAGCTATAGGAAGTTACAGTATACTAAGGCAGTGTTGCTAAATATAAGTAATATAAAAGACTAAACTATTTGTTTTAGTAAATAGCGTAATTTTTTTAATAAACAATACAATTAAAAAAGTATTTGCCATGGGGCGTGAAGATTTGTTTAATAATAATAAAAAGTAGTCACATAAATATTTTAAAGCAGTACTTTTATTTGGTAACTTTATCTATCTTCTGAAAACATTTTATAAATACCAAATATAATATAAATATAAGTTGCATTGCAAATTTTCAAATAATTAGTGAGCACTGTGTATTAGAAATATTATGTTTATGTCTTTACATAACTCTGTTTTTACCTTGTTATTAAATGTTTAAGTTTCGTAAATTAATTGCTAATGCATTTACAACCTGCTTTTAAATGTTTGAGGTACACTTCGCATTGGTACTAACATTTAAACTCTGTGTAAATTACATGGTCTGTTAAGCTTTGGTAACATTCTGTTAATTAAACATAAGCTAACAACTTGCATGAAGAAAGTAAATAAAAATACTACATTAATAAACTTGCAGATGATTGTTGGGTCAAAGTCAAGCATTATGATTTAGTAGATTAGTTTAGCATGCGGATTAGCTATATTGTTCACTTACATCGGCAACGATAACTGCTGGGAATTGTTGTAGTTGACCATCTCATCGGCAGATTCGCCGCCAGAGCTCGACTCTGTGGCATCCGAGTCGATGGCATTTTGCACCTCGCGCATTTCGGTGTGCAACAGACCCGAGACATGGGTCAACTCGCTGGTCACATAGCTATCAAAATTGGGCACAATCTCATCGGCACGCGGCGTCATCAGCCCATCCGGTCCAGCACCAACTCCAGGCGTACTATTGCTGTTGCTGTTGTTGCTGGCGGCGCCGGCGATGCCATCCACCGGCTGCTGTTTGCGCGACCGCTTGCCCGGCTGCGCACCGCTGCTGTACCAGGACGATGAGGATGCCAGCGATGCAGAGCCACCGCCAATTGTATGACAGATTTGTTGTTTACGCGCCGCCGTCTCGATGTGCCGCAGCACATTGCTCATTTGGCTGGCGGCCAGCGGATGCTTGGTCTGTTCCTCCCAGAAGCCGCTGGCCGGCCGGCCGGAGACAATCGAGAGCACGGTGTCCTCCTGTTCGGTTAGCTTGGCGCTGCGCACTGGCGCCGCCGGCGCTGCCTTATGCGATGTCCGCCCCGACCATTCGAGCACGCCGCCAACCTCGTCGCTGGTATGCCGGCACATTTGGCGTGTCTGAAATTTACGGATGCGCCGCAGCAAATAGTCCAGTTTGCGGGCGAGCACATGCTGTTGCTGCTCCAGCTCGGCATGGGTCTCCTGCCAGGGCCGCGGCGGCGGAGCCGCTGCTGTAACATTGCAACTGGCATTTGCATCCAGCTCATGTCTGCTGCTGTGGCCAACAGATGCTGCGGCTGCTGTTGCAGCTGCACCGACTGTTGCTGCTGCTGCTGCTGTTCCACCAGACGTGTTTGTTGCTGGGGCCATAGCTGCCTCTTCCTCGCTATAGGAGAAGCACACCTCATTGAAGAAGTTGAAATCACATATTGCATCCTGCATGACGTGTCCGCCATCGAGGGTTTTGAGCGCCTTCAGCACCTCCTCAATATCCTGATCCTCCAGCACGGCGCCAGCGGCGCCATCCCTGAGAAAATTTATCGAGCTGGCCGTGCTCTGTGGCGTCAGTAGCGCGCCCGACTGACGCGCAACCGTCGAATGCTGTGGTGAGGCGAGTATCTCTGACTGTTGCAGTTGTTGCTGCTGTTGCAGTGGTTGCTGCTGATGCAGCTGTTGCTGCTGTTGCAGTTGCTGCTGTTGCTGCAGCTGCCTGGTCGACGTTGTCGGCAGCGCAACGCCAGCTTCGAGCGTTGACGCGCCAATGTCCACAATGGGCGGCAATACAAGACTGGGGCTGCCATCGAGTTGACTAAGGCGTTCTGTAAATATGAATATAAATTAATGTTATTTATCAGTAACTATTTGCTAACATAGAAAATAACGCACTCTCTTTAACATGTGCCTGATATGTTAAAAAACTGTTAACTATTTTTAGAGACTGCCATATAGAAAAGGTATGCAAAAAAAAATTAACACAGGTTTTCATAATAATAAAGATAATAAAAATAGTTGTTTTTTAACGAGTACGTTGATCAGCTGTCTCCAAATTAACATAGTTTAAAAAAAAATAGGCAATGCGCTGTTAACTAACATACGAAACACATTCAAGCAATAACATGGTATATGCAAAAGTTGTACATTTAATAGTTTGAGCATAAAAAAGTTGTAATTTGAAAACAAAAGAAATCATAAGCAGATAATTGTTTAACAATACATAGTTTTTGTTGTTGGTATGTTAACAAGTTTGTTGTTTGGTTTATGTTAAATAGCAGCTGTTACTCTACTGTTACGCAATGCAAAACAGTTTTATTTCTTAATTAAGGACTGAATTTGCTGTTCAACTTTATAATATGCATTTATGTTCAACAACATTGGAATTCGCAGGGAACATTTTAGAACTATTTAACCACCAGTTTCTCGATTCGATATAATTTCATGTTTTTATATGAAATGCTTTACATACATCACAACACCAATGTTAACTCAATGTTAACAAATACCAAATAGAAAAAGAATATATAAAAATAATAAAAACTAAAAAACAAGGAAAAACAAAACCGACTACAGTTTCGCCTGGCTGATATGAAAATTGCTTGCCCTAAATTTTCCAACTGAACATGTCAAAAAGAAAATAATAAACACAAGCCACTTTTAGGAAAAACAAATAAGCGATTTTTGGAGTTTTCCGCGAAAAGTGCGCCCGGTCACGCAAGCCGCGAAGCTTACAGAGTATTGCAAAAATGTGGACGCTTTTGGTATTTATAGGCCTACAGCTTACCTTCAATATTATCGGAGATTTCTTCAGGAGCAGCAACCATCTGCGCCGCGCTGCTGACGTTGGCCGGCATTAACTCCTGTTCCGTTAAACGCTGCAGGGAATCTGCGATGGATGGCGTTGCTGCTGCCGCTGCTGTTGTTGTTATTGTTGCTGTTGGTGGTGGTGTTAATGTTGCTGCTGCTGCCGCTGCTGCACTTGTTGACTGGGTTTGAGCTTCGGCTTCTGCCATGGACGCGGGCACTGGATTTAGATTTGTTACAGTTGCTGCGGCTGCTGCTTCAGTTGCTGCTGCTGCTGCTGCAGCCGCATCCATTTCGGCTGGCTGCTCTTTGCTGTGACTCAACTCGGGCAGTGTTTTGCGCAGGCAAATCTCCGCGGTTATGGCCTCCTCAAAGTCGCTCGTCAGATTCGCCAGCAGCTCGGCCGTTGAGTTATCCTTGCAATTGTTGTTGTGTTCAGCGGCAGCGGCGGTGGCGGTGGCGGCTTTTGTAGCTACTGCTGCCGCGTCGCTGCTGCTGCTGATTGAGGAGGATGATGCGGAGGCGGAGGCGGAGGTTGCACTGCCGTCTGTGCTTGTGTGTGTGGCTGCAGCGCTGAGGCCCATTTGATTCTCCAAGGACTTCAAATCACTGTTGGTGCTGCTGCAGTTGTTGTTGTTGCTGTTGTGATTGTTGTTAGCTTTACGCTTGCTGTTTTTGTTGTTGTTGTTCAACTGCACAATGGGCGAACCTGTGCGTTGCGCCGCGTCCTTGGAACGCGTTACACGCGTCGTTCCCGTTGGTGTTAAAGGCTTCTTCGCCGTTTCGCCGCAGCTGCCGCCGCCACCGGCGATACCGCCGCTGGGCGAGTCCAGTTTACGGATAGACTGTCGCGTTGCGGTGGCGGGCGAGGCCGTGCTCGTTAGTTTCTCCTTGGTACTCAGTGGCTCGGCCGTGAGCGCTGGTGCCATACTAACTGTGCGGCGCCTACTGCCCGGCTAACTGCATTACACACATACACGCATATACACATGCACACACACACGCACGCACGCACACACACAGCGTGGCCACGGCGCAAAAGTTTCACTCGTTTCCTGAATGGCTGCTCTGCGATTTGTGTGGAGGGTTCGGTGGAGCTGCTGCTTTTGCTGCTGTTGGTCGCTTCAAAGACGAGATGAGAAATAATTTGTTCAATTTGATAATTTATTTTTGAAAAAAAAAAACTGACACCGAACTGAAGCACACTTTGTTTTTGTGCTTTGATTCAGGCACACACACACAAACACATGTATATATTCTCATATCCAAAAGCTTAAAATGTTTCGTTTGGCCTACTCTTTGCTGGAACAATGGGAAGATTCTTTATCTGAAGCTAAACAATTATAACGATAACATTATAAAAAGACGCCGCATTTACTTTGGTTGCCACCGCCTTCTCTTTTTAACAAGCGGATGGTTGCCACACATCTGCATAACTTTATTGTAAAAACAACAACATACAACAAAATCTAACAAAACGCTGCTGTTATTTTGGTTGCCGCCTCTTACTGTTTGTCTTTTATCTAAGGTTGCCAGATATCTGCATAATATGACTGGATTGCAATGTAAACTACACTAACTACAAAACAGCGATGAACAAAATTCCGCCATTATTTTGGTTGCTTCCTCTTCCTTCTACTTTTAGTTTACGCCGCTTATAGGACATTATTCCGGCGCCGCGTGCGTATGTGTAACACACACATACATATAATTGAGCGCCTCTGCGTACCGAGTGTAAGAGTGTAGAGAGCGCGCGCTATTGCTCATTCACAATGATGCGCAATAAAAAAAATGTATAGAATAATGCGGCGCTTTGAACAGCACCGTTTTTAACAAATGCAAATGAAAAAAGAAAAACTACTGACGAAATCTCTTGAAGTGCGTTTGAAACCCGAAATTATTTCATCACGCATGTGTGCAGCATAAAAAGTGCATGCAATCATGCGCATTTTAGTGGGGTGCGTGGTATTTATTTGTTTTTCATGTTTTTTTTTATGTAATTTCGTTTATAGGGTTTTTCATCGTTGGCAATTAAGTACCTCGCGCCTTTACAATATGTGAGCGGAACACATAGCACACACAAACAAATTATATACACGTACACGCACACACACAAAGACACACACGCACACAAACATGTATAGGACCCATGCATGAGGCTTCTACTTGTATATATGTGTATTATATACATACAAGCATATATATATATATGAATATGTCTAGCACTATTTTCAGTTATTTACACAATTTCAATTTTTTTCTGCTCACACCACATTATGGGTACATTCTGAATCGCCTTTAAATTACTGAATATATTAAGCACAGTTTGGCTTTTATCGCAAAACACAGCGTATATATATACACACACATACATATGTGTGTGTTTTTTCCGTTTCAACAAAAAAGTAGTAGAAAACGTTTTCAGCGCGAAAGTAACCCAACTAACTGTGCACACACACAAACTTACACCGACATACAGAAGCACGCAAGAATTTGTAATTGCTTAAAAAATTATTTATATTTTATACGCACAATTTTAGCTGTTGGCACAACGCACGCAATTATTATTTCTGTTAATTTTTGCTACAGCGGCGTGGCTCGCACTTTGTATATATGTATATATTTGTCGTTCTTGTTTCACAAAATTTTTTCCTCATTTATATATTTTTTTCATTTGCTGCCTGCTACGCTTTTGGCAAAACGACGTGTATTCGGAGCTGTACTCGTTTCTGTGCTGCCAGACCAAAGTACGCACATGTTCGCCATACATTTGTCTCGTTCGCGCATTAGCCGCTACAAGGGCAATTCCGCATCAGTGTTGCAATGTGTGTAAGTGAGATGTCGTTACAAATAGTTACTTTAAATCGTTACCCGGTCACAAATAGCAACACCCCTAATCGTGACAAAACGTTACTACACAAAATGCAACTCTGAATGCAAATAGCAATATATTTGTTATTGTTATGGCGTAGATGAACACAGGTTACAGCTTAGATATGGTTTTATCTATTGACATTGTGGTAAAACTATTTGTCTGCTATGAATTTGTTTAACTTTAGCTTTTAATTTCAGGTAATGGATTATAATTTTAATAAATATGGCGTGGCGGGGATGTGTTCTTTAGACCAACAAGTTCATATGTTTGGATAATGTAAGCGTATTTTAAATAATCTGCTTGTTCAGGATTACAAATAAATTATTGTTAAACGCTCTTATTGTGGAACAGCTCCTACAAAACTAGTTTTTTTTCTTAGGGTGTATATGGGTAGATTTTTTAGCAGCTGGTGCACACCCTACTTTTTTATGGAGAACCCGTTGTAAGTGTAGGTTTCAATCTCCTTGATCGGCGAAAACACGACCCTCTCAATCTTGGAGCTGGGACTGCCTTCGTTCTGCAGCCAATTTTTCCTGCAAGCAGGTCATGTTTGACAGGTCAGCAACACAATAAACAAAAACAAAATGAAATTGTTAAATTACATTTCGTTTAGCTGCGGAAGTGGCGCCTCCAATTCACCAGTTACTGTGCCCTTCTCGGTGTTCATGCACCAGCCACGCACTCCCAGAATATTTGCTTGCTTCTCCGTGTACTACATAACAATGTGCCAATATGAGCTACTTAGCTGCCCTGCCAAAGTTTATGCTAAACTTACCTTGCGAAAGAACACGCCTGTAAAAAGAAAAGTGAAATTAGAAGTGTGAAATTAGAAGTGTAATTTTCGGCTTGCGATCGCTTTATTCAATGTATGTATACCTTGCACACGTCCGAAGACCTCAAATTTACACGAATATATCGAAGACATTGTGTTTGTCGACTTTTTAAGGCCAGAACTTTGAGACGATATTAAGAGCACAATTAATACTATATTCAGTTTGATAACTAAATCAGATTTATATGAAAACACCATAACGACCGACTAACAGAGTTGCCAGCTTGTTCAGAATGCCCTCCCCAGCAGCGTAACCAGGTGGGCAGAAATTCGGTGAAAAAAATTTACCCTTTTAAATTAACCACAAAACAAATAAAACAAATAAGCTGTTTATTTGGTTCACGGTTTAATACAAACCTAGCCCTAAAGTTCGACCTGGTTTCCTCATCAATGGACTGTTTTGATATGACCAACGTTCATTGCAAATTGTTTTAAGCTTAAAGAGTAATATATATTTACTTATATGTTTTATTTTGAATTAGAAAGAATTGGCGAATTTTATTTTAGGTTAATGATTTTGAAATGGAAGTTAGGGTCTAAACCGGTTTTGCTATCTTGTCACTGTCACTGAAATCAGTCAAAAAAAATATAATATAAAATGAAAACATACATTTTAAGCAACACAAATTATTCCAGTTTTTAGCGAACTTATAATTAAACTAAATCGCTTTGAATATTACGCAAACAGCTTGCAGAATTTAATAATAATAATAAAAGAACTGTTTTGTTAACTTGGAACTTAATTTGAAAATTTGCTTACTGATCCGCTGCTAAAGGAATGCTGCTTATCGCCCTACATTTGCAGTCTGGCAACGCTGTTGAGCTCCTTGAATAAAGCCGCACAAAAGGAAAACATTCGTATATTTTATTATTTGTTTACGTTTGTATGTAGTTTATTTGTAGACATATAAAAATTGTATATGCTGGTTATTCAATTCTATTTAATATTATTTTATTAATTGTTAGTGATTTAAATAACAAAATACTATTGCCCGCTGTTTTAGGCAGCGCTGGATATCAAAATGTAAATTCGGGACAAGTGCTGTCAGCTTTTCCGATTTTCCCAATCAGCTCAGTTTGCGGCCTGGATTTTAGCAGCTCGCAGAGTATTTTTCATGAGCATGGCAACGGTCATGGGCCCAACGCCGCCAGGTACCGGCGTAATGTGGCCAGCCACCTGACGAACCTCTGAAAATAGTAATATTGTTTATGATTACAGGGTATTTGGAATTTATATTAGTATGTATAACGCACCGTCGAAATCGACATCGCCTGCAAGCTTATATTTGCCGGCATCATCCTGGATCCTGGTGATGCCCACATCGATGACACAAGCGCCCGGCTTGACCATATCCTTGGTGATCAGGCCGGGCTTGCCTACGGCCACAACAATAATATCAGCCTGGCGGCAATACTTGGCCAGCTCCTTGGGCGGCGTATGGCGATGGCAAATGGTAACGGACGCGTCCAGCGCTTTGCTCGCATGCCTGCCATCCGAACTTAACAGTATGGCCATGGGCAAGCTAACGTTCTTGGAGCGCCCGACGACAACCGCATTGCGACCAAAAGTCGGAATATTGGACCGTTCAAGCATGGTCTTGACGCCCAGCGGTGTGGCCGGCACAAAGGCATCCATGTCCAGCGCTACTCGTCCAATGTTGATCTCATTGAAGCCATCCACATCCTTGTCCACACTGATCGCATTGCATATGGTGCGCTCATCGATGTGATCCGGCACCGGCAGCTGGACGAGCACACCATTGACGTTGGCATCCTGGTTCTGCTCCTGGATCACCGCGAGCAGCTGCTCCTGTGTCGTTGACTCGGGCAGCTTAATTGTCTGGCTGTTGATGCCAATCTCCTTGCAGGCAATCATCTTCTTCTCCACATATGTCTGGCTGGCCGGATCCTCGCCCACAATAATAGCCGTCAGATGTGGTGCACAATTGCCAGCTTTCACAAACTCGGCCACTTCGTTACGCAAATCGTTGCGTATATCCTTGGCCATGGCGGCGCCATCAATTATTTGAGCCATGTTACTGCAAATTGGGGGGACGAGGTGTGTTAGTTAATAATATATTCAACAAGATAAATTTGTACCAAAAAATTAAAAAAAGAAAAGGTCATATTTTAAATGTAAAATCAATCAAGAAAACATAAAATATGGGGGCTGTGGATTCGAGAGCCTTAATTTTGTCAATGTTTCACAAAAAAATTCAACCCTTTATAATAGAACCTATAATCAAATATGAAAATCGGTGCATTTTTGACAAAGTTATAGGAGAACTCATCCGCATCATCGGGCAGATAAGGTTTTCATTTAAAGAAAACAGCAACGTTTGCTGATCTCACTCCCGATGCATCCATCGGGCTATTTTTTTTACAAAACATGGGGATCAACAATACAGAACTATGTTTATTATGCGCAGGCATCATTTAGTTTTTATCTCTTGCGAAATTTATGGATAAGTGCTTGGAGCTTGCGGGGAAGTACATACAGCGATGTGGCGGTAATTCCCCTGCGATGATTCAGCCATATCTTATATTTTTTTACTGCAGCCTAATGCGTAACTCAGCGGGTAATTCCCCGTTTTTAGAGTTAAAAATGGAAATTTATTGAAAATAATAGATAAGAAAAATTATGCAATACAGAAGAATTGTATGCGTAATTTGTTAGTTAAACTTAATAAATTATATATAATTATGACATATATAAAAATGTGGCTTAATGTACAGGTATGTATATAAACATATATGTATGTGTTTATATATATTTATAAATGTATTAGTTAATTTAGGGCTTTTAGCAGGCCCATTTCATTTAGCGCCGTCGCAAATGATTTGTACTCGCTGTCACTCGACTTGTGGTGTATATAGTTGAGCATACCCTCCGAGCTGGACCAGAGGAATACGAGTTGACAAAGCGCCGATTTCTCGGCGAGATCTTTCCACTTGGGCACACTGGCATTTTGGGCAGTTGGCTCGTTGAGCAGCGCGACCAGCTTATTAAACTTGGCTTTATCGTTGAGCAAAAGCTCCAGCTGACTTTTGATATCGGCAGCGGTGTCTTGCGTGGAATCTTCGTCGATCTCTGATTTGAAATCCATTTCAATCTCTTCTGTTTTGACCGCTAGCGGCGGCATTTCCGGATTACTTTCTTCATCATCCTCGGCCGATGATGAGTCCATTTCCTCCTTGACATTGAGCGGTATCCAAGTCATGGTCGACTCACTCTTATCCGGATACACCTCCTTCAGGAGGCGCACACAACGCTCGTTGCCCTTGTCACGGGCCAGCTCCAGCGGCGTATAGCCCGCCGAATTTCTAGCCAAAAGGATATCCGTTAAATTCTGTGCATCCAGTATAAGCACGAGCAGCTCAATGTTCTGCTCCAGAACGGCCATGTGCAGGGCATTGTTGCCGTCCTTGGTATTGGCCACATTGATCGAACTGCGATCGTGATTGATCAGTTTCTTGGCCACATCATATTTGTTCTGACGAATGGCCATGTGCAGCGGCGTCAGCCCATCATCGTTCTGCAGCGACAGATCCAGTTTGACGCCGGGTCCGTTCAAAAAGAACTCGATGCAATCGCTGCGCTCCTCCTTGACGGCCAAATGTAACGCCGTATTGCCCATGTGATTCTGTTGATTGGGATTACAGCCAAGCGCCAACAATGGCCGTATATAGTGGGCACGATCCTGTTGGCAGGCGACGTGGAGACCACTGTCGCCATCGGCATTGAGGGCACTGTGCGCCAGCTCCTGCAACTTGAAGTACTCGATCACCTGGAACGTTTTGATGGCCAACTTAAGATTGTCCTTGCGCTGGCTGATCACCTCGTGCAGCAGCGTATCGTTGTTCTCGTTCTTGAGCGCATGATCTATGAACAGCTCCTCGACCTTTTTACGGTTGGCCTCAAAGATTTCCGAATTCTCGCCAGCTCGTCGCGTCGCATCGAACGTCTTGAAGATCTCGCCCAGATAGCTGCTGGTGTGCGTCCGATTTTGCACAGCGGGTGCGCTGCCCACGCCCAGGCTGGCTGTCGAGTCGGCACGGACGTGACCATCCACCATTAGTACGCCCACATCGGGCACACAGATTTTTTCTAGCTCCGCTGAGTCCTTGTCGAGTAACGAGCGAATCGAACGAAATTCTTCCGAGTTCATTAGCTGATCCACATGAAAGTCACGGCCAAACTCTTGGCTTATCGTCTGATCGTGATGCGAGACATTCGCCGCGTCCCCCTCCTGCACCACCGTCTTGGGCAGCTCAAAGGAGTTGCGAACGCTGCCGCCGCCGCTGCTGCTGCTGCTGGTCACTGTGGAGCAGGTGCGACGACGTTTGCGCGAAATAATTGCATCGCGCGGCTTGTAGCGGAACGGCAGTGGCGGAAAGGAGCGCTCGTCGTCCGAGGGACGTATAAGCTCAATGGAGACCTCCACCTCGCGTTCCACATCCTTGTCCATGTAGGCGGGCGTCTGGCAGACGATAGCATACTGATGATGCACATCCGATTCACGGAATTTCGCGTATGCCTCCCAAACGATCTCGCCATCGTCGTTCTCCTCAAAGAAGCGCACCTTGATGTTCTTCTTGCTGACCTTCTCCACGAGCAGAATTAGCTCATCGTTGCCCATAACGCTGCCCGTGGGCTTGCTGAGCCGCGTTATGCGCAATTCACCCGTCTGGGCGGATTTGCGATTGTTTATCGGATTGCTGTAGACGGGCGCCGCAATCTGCGTCCAAGTCTGATTATCCTCAATCTTGAATGCTTCAAAGCACAGGCGCACCTGCAAAACAAAACGCAGAAATGAAAATAATTCTAATTCTGTGTGTGTATATGTGTGGCACATACCTGATTCAGATTCATGTCCTTGGCCTCGCGCTCCGTCTCCTGGTGCAGCTCCTGCACCTGCTTGGTGGAGAGCTCGCGTCGGCCCATCTGAAAGACTAAACGATCCTTTTTCTTTTTGAGCAACTCATCAAAGATGTACTTCTTGGCCGTGTGTATGATGCCCATATTGATGAACTGTGCCACATAGCCGCGCTCCTGCGACACGTGCAGATCGTGCGGGTCACAAACATCGCGCTCATCCTTGCGCACCACCAGCTGATGCGAGTGCGGGCTGTCCAGATTCGTTTGGAACAGGCTGCAGCGGATGACCGCTGCACCCTTGTAGTTGCGCAGCATTACCTCCGGAAATGTTTTCGGCGTGCGCTTCGAATTGATGCCGTTGAGGGAGCCGTGAGTGCCGTGCATTTCACTTTTGTAGCGGAAACGAAACTTTTCCACCGGTTGCTCGGCGATGTGCAGAACGGCGGTATATTCATTTTTGACGCCCGTATCAATGGGTGTGAAGCCCAGCGTTTGCGGCGTGGCATAGAAGTGATCCATGGGCATATACATGTTGCCAAAGGTTGTGCCGCCATTCAATAAATTGTTGCTGTTGTTGCCATCAATTTCCATGCAGAGGTTGCCATTTGTTAGCAGCTGATTTGGCTGCGTGTGGTATGGTGAGCCGCGCAATTGCTGTAGCTGCTGGTGCTGTGGTGAAGGTGAATTCGACAACGCTGGCAAATTGAGGTTGGCGAAATCATTTTGCAGGCACAACGTTTGCGGCGAATGTACAGGCGACAATGTCATCGATATTGGCGAATTGGCGCTGCTATAGCCGCTCGTACTGGAGCAGTCATTGTTCGCATAGGGCACATTCTTGCCCTGATCCAGATCAAAGTACTGCTGTTGATTCATTGTGAACCAAACACGTGAGCGCGTCTTACCCACCACAAGTATTTTCGCTCCCTTGATTGCTTATTGTTTATTTCCTTTTTACGTTTTGATTTTTGTTTTTGCGCCGCAGTTCGACTTACGACCGTTGCGATGCTCGTCCAAAGCGACAATGAGACGATCGTGTGGAACCTCGTGCCGAGCACGGCTATTGTTCGTTGTAGGTACTTCCCCGATGTTGCCAGTCGGCCAATAGTATGTATTTATCAGCCACGTCAGAGTGACTCATGGGTTATTTTGAACGCAGTGGGATTTTATAAGCAGCAGCAACAACAACGATTGCGTTGTTCGCAGAGTTTTTCAGAACGAATGATTTGTTTACACAACAGCAAATCGATCTTTTACATACATGTACATATGTATACTAGATGCACATACACATGCATATATTAAACAAAAACACGCCCGGCTCGTTGAACGTCAACTCTCCACTGCACGTTTTGAAATGAGTGAACGAAAACAAGTAAATCACCTTCACGAGCACACTAAACGACGCTGCTGCTGATAACAGGTTTAAGCTCTTTGTGCAAAGCTTTCATAGCGGCAGCAGCAGCAGTACACGTTAAATAAATAATACTCCCAATTTCCCTAACTATTTATAAACACCTTCGTTTTTTTCACCACGATAAACTGAACCTGATTTTAAATATCTGAATTCAACTTGATTTTTGCGTTGCCATACATTTCTCGCGAGCTTTTGTAGTAGTGGCAACAACATGTTGGCAACAGCTGTTCAGCTAGCACGTGCTTATATTTGAGTTGATCAGAGTTGTTCATCGTACTTTAGCTTAGAATTTCAGCTTAATTGTTCAATTAACTTTTATTTTATTTTTAGAAAAAGGAATTTGGTATGTTTTTAATGTAAGCCCAATGTGAAATGGGAGCAAATTAAATGATGAACTGCTACTATTGAACGAATAGCTTTAGTGAACTTATTCATGAGAACAATGCGATGCAACTCTGAAGTCGGAAAAGTCAAGTCAAAAAGTAAAAACATCACAGATAAATTGTTTTAACAACTCAAAATTAATTCATTTAAGCATTAGTTTATGCCATATTTTGTATGTTTCGTAACTTACGCTTTTGGTTTCGACAAACTTGTGTCCGGACTAAATAGTCTGTTGGCACAAATGTCCATATAAATTGTGTGCCTGGCCAGTCTCATGTATTGTTTATCGTGGTTTCGCATTTGTTTACAAGTTGTGCTGACAATGCATTTCCACATTTTGCACAGCAACAGCAATTAAAATTGAATTATGTACATGAATACTGCAAATTTTGCTAGGCTTAAATTTCGTTTTTAATTTATTTAGTTTTTTTGCACCAGCCGATCGAAAGGTGTTAAACAAAGGAAACCGATAAAAATAGTACAAGTCATTCACGTACATAAATATGACACTGACTCACACACATGTATGTACACTGCAATCGTGCAAATAAAATAAAATACATGATTGCTTAATCACCTTCGCAAATTTTGGTAAGATAGCGTATACCCTGTACGAGATGAACATAAATTTTTTAAAAATGGGTATATTGCTTTGTCAAATGTATGTATGTATGTAATTGGCAGTGTAGGTGGGAGCATATCCGACTTAAAAGAGCTTATATATTTGTGATCAGCATTAATAACTGAGACTTGAAGTTTGATTTTTTTATCGCAGTCGATAAATATGGTATCGATTACATCGATTTTTTGCCTCAGTTTTTATTTATTTTAGGGACTTTAAGAACTAGTCATTCAATTTGGTATGTTAGTGTACGAATATCAAGAGTATTTAACCTTTTCGAAACTCCGTTCTCTCAAAAATTGAAAAAGTCGAAATCTTACAGGTAGGGCAATGATTTGCGGTTTGTAAACACATTTGAATGTTCTTTGCAGGTCCTGATAATTGAATATACATCAGACAGTTAAAAATATTAGTAATATTAACGATATCAGATTAAATATGCATTAATGCAAGAAAGGACAAATGTAAGTCATGGCAAGTTGACGCTGAAAACAGTGTATGCAGTAGTCACTAATGACAAGCGTACTCTTACTTGTTTGCCACACTTAAATCTGTCTACACATAAAAATAATGCGTTACACGGTATACGTGATTATCGCGATTGGAGCACTTTTATTTTTCATTGCACAAAAATCAGGCACGAGTATTGCCCGATGACCCCCAGACGGATCCCCCATCCCTTGGTGCAGTGCGGGGGTGGAAGATCGAGTTATCAGTTGTCGTATTCTTATTATTATTGTGAATATTAAGCGATGAATGCAAAACAAATCATGTTAGCTGTCTGGGCAGCTTCGCCATTTCATATCATTTATTCTATTTTATTTTATTGCTTTGACTTAACAGATGTTCACAGTACCTTAGTTTAAATTTCAATTTGTGCACTAACCACTCTCAGAATACTGTTTTGTTTCTCTGTTCGCAATTAACTGATTCCAGTAGCTCGATCAGCCCATACACGTGTTGTGTTTTGGACGCAACGTTCGTGTGCTTTTATCCATATTTACGAAGAGCGAGCTGATACTAGTTCAGAGAGCGATTGCGAGAGAGCGTGACTTGAAAGTGTTTGCTGTGGTCTTATTGTACACTGAGTCAAAGTTTCTACACCCGCTGCAAGCAGTTAACAGCCAAGCATATATTTTTATATGAGTTTCAGTTTGTATTTATATTTGCATATGTTTTTCATTTTTGCAAGCGGGTATTTTTCCAGCAGCCTGTTTGTGCTCCACGCGCATGACGAAATTGAAAAGCATGATTACTAATTGCATCGCACGACAGTCTCGACTGTGACGTCAATATACCCCCAGGGGTGTGATCGATCGTCTCGCGCTGATAAGCCAGCTGATGCACCCCAATCATAATGCAATGCCTGCACTACCAATTGTTACTTGTCAAACAAAATTAAATTGAATAAATATACATAGTCTATATAAATATATAAATAGATGCTGTTGTTCCCAGGGCGGAACATCGATTGAATTGAGATTAACTTGAAAAACATGTTATTTTCGTGTAATTGTCTGATAAGCGAGGGAAAGTGTGAGTGGCACATTTATGAAAACAATGTCAGTTGTTGCCAATTGAAAAATAAGCGTAATATAAGTCACGGAAAGGAATAAAATTAAAATGGGAAAAATAGAGCTGAGCTTATGACGTCAGAGCGTGCGTAAACATATTTTATTATACGTAAAACATTTTTTTTTTAGATAACAGATTTGTAAGTTTTTCAATGAAATAATAAAATGATAAAAAAAAAAATAGTTATGTATACATATAAATAGTATTATTTATGGTATATCTTGTTTAAAATTGTCAGAAAATATGTGCTTAATTTTATAAATATATTGCACCATTTTTAAACTTACTTTGTGAAACGCATTTTGAATAAATTATGTGGTTTATTATTTTTTACCCCTAAGAATCACACTTTTTGAATTATTTTTTATTAATTTATTTATTTTTTTTTTTTTGCTCGCTTCAATCTGTTAAACACGATCACTTTGCGCTTTAATTGTTAAATATTTGAAATTTTCTGCGACGGCGCGCTTTTTATAACGCGCGCTCTGGTATTTTCTAGTACATTCTGTGACAACATGCAAAGGTATCGATGCCCGAAAATGCACACAGGTGGCAACGCTGATACCACACAAAAAGAATAATATTAAAAAAAAGGAAAACAAAATACTGCGAAAAACTGCAAAAAGGAATACAGAATTGGTGAAATTCGCGCGGATTGACATAAAATGCAGTAAGTACACGGGTGTATTTATAAGCAAATTAAAAACAGTTGATTTAGTGAGCATTTGACGGTTGCAGGTCTTACGGCGGCTCCGATCCGAATCATTGCCACAAATCGGACCAGCGGGCGGTCTTCGCGCATCCGGCGACGCATCCCTGGCTGTTAGACGGCATGCCCTGGATGCTGGCGACCACAAACGCACCGCAGCCGGGCGGCGTCATGCAGTTCGGCGCAAACGCTAACTACAACAGCATCGAGGCTGACACGCAGTGCGGCAAGTGGCAGCAGAAGCGCAAATCTCTTGAACAACTCGCCTCGGGGCTGTAAGAACAAAGATCAGCGTATATGTATATATGTATATTCCCTAATCTCCCATTTTCTCCCTCAGCCCGCCCAAACAGCTGATCACCGAGGAACGAATAACGGCACATTTCAGTGGGCTCCAAATCTCCGGCGACGCCAGCGGCGTGGGTGCGGGCAATAATAATAGTGTGCCGAGTGTGAACGGCGGTCTGGCCACTGATGACATACCCTCGACGAGCACCGGGAAGACACATCATCCGAATCCGGCGTACCAAATGGCTGCGATGGAATTGGAGCAAAAACTGCGCAACGCCAATCGGATTGTGATCTGTGATGAGCTCAAGCAGGGCGTCAGCCCGATCTCGGCGGAGGGTGTCATACCGCCGGAGTGGCTGCTTAAATCCATACCCCGGCCGTGCACTGCGCTGGTGCCGTGGCAGCCTTCGCCGCTGCAGCTGCCGCAGCCCAAGGAGCAGCAGCAATCACAACCGCGTCCCATAGCCGCCGTAGATACTGGCACATCTGTGGACCTGGCCGACTATGATGATGATGCCGAGCTGGGGTATTTTGAGAATAATAACACATGCAATGTGAATTTAAATAAGTCTGACGAGCAAATGGACGAAGACCTGTAGCTATAAGTGGATCCGAACAGAGGGGAGCGGAGGGGAACTATGTTTACGGAGTGTGCATAAGCAAAAAATAGTGTTAGCAGCATGTGTGTGTATTTAGTTTGATTAATTTTACAAACACAATATTCATATGTATTCATTTATAAGTGTTTTTCATTTAATCAACATTAAACAAAAAATATGTTATAATTTGTGTTTATTATCTGGTTATCTGGTAGCCCTGGCTCTGCAGTTGCATCTGTAATTGCACAAAGCTCACATTTGGGAAAATGTAATGTTAATGGCATTGCAATTACATATGTAATTGAACAGAGCTCACATTTAAGAAACTGTTACTTTAGCACTGGCATCAAATAAAGCAACATGAGAATTGATTTAAAGCGTCCTTACTAAGAAGATTTTGTGTGAAATTAAAACAAAACTAAACACTTGATAAACTCACATTTTTTGTTATATTTTAAAATCAGATAATAAAATGGTAAAGAATTTTGCTGTTAGGCTATAGCAGCTGTTAATTTTTAACAGCACAACGTTAGCGCCATAACGTAAATATAATAGCAGCCATTTTTGCAGTTGACTGCTCATGGTCACACTAACCAGTCGCAGTTCAGTGTTCATAAGGTGCGGGCGTGTTTTGCGGACGTGTTGCGACGTATTAAAAAACTTCGATAAGTGCTAAAAATGGGTAAAAAAATATATATATGTACATGTATAATCGGCCCTCTCAACGCAATTTTTGGGCAAACTGAGTTTGGAGCTGTAGATGCGTTTGCAGTTGCTTTAATTTGAGCGGCACTGTTTACAGATTTAATTAATTATGAGCCACATATGTACACACACACACATGTACACAGGCAGACAGACGTATGCATATGTATAGGACGAGTGTTTGTGTGTGCCAAGTGAACAGTGCGAAGCATATGCATGGCCGGGTCGTTGTGTACATACATATATTTATATATATATATATAGGTATATGTATCTATGTATATATCAATATGTACAACTGTGCAAGTGTACCTGCCAATAAACATATGTATTAATTATAATTAAAATTCATTTAAATTCGTAAATGAGTGCTATTTGGAAACGTACACATAATAAAAATAATCGGCCTAACCAAAACGAGTGTCGGCTTCGTCGTTAGCTAGTTTGTGAGTCGCGTGGTGACGCTTACACAGAACGAAGAAATAAAACCAAAGGCAAAATCACCACTAACAAAAAAAATAAAATAAAAGCAACGACAATAACACGAAATACTTAAACGCAGCTAGCAGAAAAGCGAACTAAAAAAGGCTGAGAAAAACTAGCTACAAAGAGCAAATGCTTAGAATTCTGTACAAAAAAAATCGCTCAAGTGCAAATTTTGAATATTTATTACAAGTTCATGGAAAAAGCAACGGAAAATGACAAATACTCAAAGTGTGGGTGTGTGTGCGTGTATGTCTGGAGGGGCAATGTGATAAGTGAGCTTTTGTATTGCGACTGCTGTCGCATGACAAAATACGCTAAATGCGGTTGCAATCCACATGCACATAATTTTATGCAAGCGACACGCAGGCAGGTACCGAGCCCATCGCTGCGTTGCGACTGAATACACCACAGGTTTTTCTCTTTTCGTTGACCTGTGAAATAATAGCAGCGGCAGCAGCAGAGCTCAGTGGCGTAGCTGCGAGCACACGTGGGCGCAGCCGAAACCCCCAACGAAATTAAAGCCGAGCCCCTGACGTAGGCTGGCTAGCAGGCAGGCACTCGAGTCAGAATCGTGGTGAATTTTATATATAATAACAATAGCCCACTACCATGTTGAGTTCCACTCGGCTTGCCTTGGCTGCTCGGCACGCTCTGCTTGTGGCTCACTTCGCTGGTTTCAGTCAGTCGTCTTCATCGTGTGTGGGAGTGAACAAGTCACCGCTTGCTTCGTTTAGCGTCCAAGCGTCCGCAAACCTTGCGTGCGTGTGTATATGTTCATTTTCACTGCCTGCTCAATTTGTATGAAGTAATAAACGCTGTCTGCAATTAGTATTTTAGTGCGCGCTGTGTTCGCAAGAAGAAGAAATAAAGAAAAATAAAATATAGGCAAAAACAATAACAAACAAGTGCACTGACTGCAAGTTGTGATGCATCTTTAAGTTTGTTTCTTTATCTTCATCTCTTCGATTACAGCAAGTAATTAAAAGTGAAAAGTGTAAAAGAGCTACCACAACAAATAAACCGCAAACGGCGCCGATTAGAGCGCCCACCAACGAGAGAACGAGGCGTGCCAAGTGTTAAAAGTACAAGTGCAAATATAACACAGATTTTGCGGCGATGTCCACCGCCGAAACGGGGTCGTCGCCTGGCAAAAGCAACAGCAGCAGCAACCACAACAACAACAGCAGCAACAGCGTCGGTGCAGGCGGCAATGTGAATCCGAAAGGTGTGCAGCGCCGACAGTTGGTGAGTAATTGAACTAACTTTAAGAATAACAATAATAATAATTAGAAGACGAATCAAAGTAATATTGATAAGCTTGAAGAAAGTTGTAGATAGGTACGCGGTGCGGGCTGCGGTCACCGTTAACTGTCGACTGATGTCGTTGTCATTGTGATTGGCAAGCGTAAATCATCATTAGCAATCTATATAAATAAATGCACGCTCACTCACCCAAGCTTAAGTTCTAGCTCTCTCGCACACACACACTCACACACTGGCATTCACAGAGAGACAGCAACCAAGGGAGAGAGAGAGAGAGAGAGACTGCGCCCGTTGAGCACTGAAGCTCAACTGATGCCGCCGCATGACCAAAAGCAGTTTCTTTGCCATTTTGTTTGTTGTTGCTGCTGTTCGCATTTCGTTTTCAATTTGGTGTATTTCTTTTTTTTTTGTATTGTATGTTTGTGTGTGTGCGCTGGTATCGTCGTAGCTACGATAACAGTCGTAGCATATTTACATATTTATATGTGCGTGTTTGTATAAGCACACGGTCACACTACATTTCTAGTGATTATTTGAGCACTTCTTTGTATGCCTTGCTCTCTCTCCCTCTCGCTCTCTGTTTGTTGTATCTCGCATTCACTTTGCTCATGCATTTGATTAGCACCAAATTGGGACAGCAGCTGTTGCTGCCGCTCGTTGGCCTGGCCAACAACAATAATAATAATAACAACAATAACTTGCACCTTCTACCTTCTCATCATCCGTGTGCTGCCTCTGACAATGTCATCCGTAATTCATGAATATTTCTGAATATATATTTGCGCTGCGTGGTTGCGTGGCTCTTTTCTTAAGGCAGGAAACTCGATTTTTTATATGCTTGGATATTTTTGTAGAGATGTGCGGCTAAGCTTAGGGCAAACATTTTGTGTGCAATGCACGATCATAAATTGGAACTTCGGAAATTTTAATAATTAGCATATGCCGTGACAGAAGTTAAATATCAGTTAAAAATTAAAATATGATTTCAATTAAGTTTTTGTGTGTTAATTTTTAAAATTACTTTTAAGGTTTTTTCTTCGAAGCTTTCTCTGTAATATATCAAAATTATTAAAATAAATTTTGCTTAGTAAAAAAAAGGTTTTCAAAATTTCTAACAGAAAACTTGATCTAGAATTAGTTCGTTCCTTAAAAGCTATTTTTTTTATTAACACGTTTTTATGATAAATAAAGTTGTACTCTAATAAAATTGCACATAAATGCGACTGCTCTAGTTTAACCTTTGCTTGATGAAATATTCATCTCGTTATCCCTTAACCCCACACACGAGACGCTCCCATCTCTGGTCGTGTGTTAGTTTCAACTTTTGTGGCTTATGAAAAATTTATAACTGAAGTGACTAACAATCCCAGAGAGCACATGCTGCTAACGCACATTTATCGTAGTTTGCCAGTGTAGGTGTGTGTGTGTTCTCGTACATAGCCAACAGCAATTCCGTTGAGCCGTTGTGAAGGGGTGTCCTCCCGCAGGTGACAGTGGCGTCCGTTCGCAATTAGCACCTTAATAGAATACATTAAGCTTAACCAAACGGCAATCTGGCAGCCGGTTAGCGTTACGTGTGCTGACGCCACACTCACCACACAAAAAAGCAGCAACAACAACAATTACAACAATAGCACGAACCACTTGACTGGCGTCTTGTGTTTGCTCGCTCACAAACGCAAGCGTAAAAGAGACACGCACTTTTATGCTGGCGTTGTTGTATTTTATTATCTTTCTACCTGTCGATTGTCCATTTGGCGTTGCCAGACATTTGGCAGCCAAAACAAGCTTTTTCTGTCAGACAACAATAAACAACAACAACAACAATCGTTTAGAACACGCCAAACAAGTTTCTGCATTTGTGGAGCAGGCGATCGCAGGCGGGTAAAACGTGCAAGCGGGCGGGCAACTCGCTTAAAAAGGATACAAAATATACACAAACACACCCAAATGAGGACAGCCCCACAAAAAAATAAAAAGAAAAACCACAAACGTACACACATAGAACTGTTTATAGATTTTTTCGATACAAGTCCACCACAGCTGAGATTTACAGCGTCGCTAGAAATGCAAAAATAACTCGAAAGCCGCAGACAAATTTGTATATGCCTGCATCAGTGTGCTTTTGTGTGTATGTATTGGTAGTTCTTGTTAATAAAGATGATGGAGCGGGTAGAAAACGCAACAGTCGTTTTGGCTACCACCCGCCAGCCGGCGCTGCAACATATCTCACTCTTGTGCGAACACATACACAGGCAATATTATTCAAAGTGCAAGGCCGGTGCATGCGCACAGAAAGGAGACAGCAACAGGAGCTGCCGCTGCCGACAACACGATTTCCATTGCCCTTTGCAAAAGTGCATGCAAAAGCTGTGCCGATGTGCTGCTGCTGCTGCCCTGAAGGCGCCCTTACAATAAACTGTAGCCGGGTGGTGGTTGGTTGGTTCAGCTTTGCCGCCGAAACTGCCAGAAAAATACGACCATGAGATTTAAAGTAGCAGCAGCACGGCAGGAACTTCCTCAATGCGTCGCCATCAGAGGCGAGTCAGCGAATGAAAACGAAATGACATAAACGGCGAACTTTAAACGAATGGGGCAAGCCCCAATCGACTATCAAAAGAGCACGACAGCGAGAGAGAGAGAGAGAAATAGATAGAGAGCAAGAGCGTCCGCTTCTGTGGTGAATAGAGTAAATGTTCGCTGCTGTGGTAAAAAGAGCTGCTGTGATTCATTTGATGGCATCAGCAGCAGCGACGTCAGCTGCGGAACAAGCAGAAGCGTTGACGCCGCCCTCTGTATATATTTTTAGGCACTTTTTCGTCGTTCCGACTCCCGGCTAGCCATTTATTAATGTGTGTCCATTTTCTCTCTCTCTGTCCATTTCTGTTACAGCGCGAGCGCAAGCAGCGCAAACTTTACCTTGAGGAATGGTCACTGGGTGATGATGATGCGGAAGGCGCGCGCGGCTTCAGCGTCGCCGAAAAGCTCGAGTCATCCAAGTTTGCGCAGGCCGGCATGGTACGCGAGATGCGCGGCAGCGATCTAACAGTCGCGTAAGTATAAATTCACTATGTTCAACTGGTTCATTTATTTTTGCTCAAAATTCATATTAAATTTTAATGGACTTGTAAACGGTTTTAGGGGTTTAAATACATATAACTTAATTTATTCTTAAGCGAATTGTAGGACAAATTGTTGTTTTTAATAATATCAAAAAATTGACATTTGAAATACGTAGCAAAGATTTTGAATGTTTTCAAATATTTTTGTTTTTGACATACTTATTTTGTTGATATACCACTCGATGAATGCTTAATTTATCCATATTCTTTGGCTTCTCGTGTTCCTTCCTGCAGCTTCTTGCAGCAGCATGGCTTCAATATTCCCTTGCTGTTTAGGGAGAAGAGTGGCTTGGGACTGCGCATGCCCGACGCCCAGGAGTTCACGGTGAACGATGTGCGTTTGTGCGTCGGATCGCGCCGACTCCTGGACGTGATGGACGTGAACACGCAAAAGAATCTACAGATGACCATGAAGGAATGGCAGCAGTACTACGACAGCCCTCAAAAGGATCGCTTGCTGAATGTGATATCATTGGAATTCTCGCACACACGCCTGGATCACTTTGTGCAGAGTCCGGAGATTGTGCGCCAGATCGACTGGGTGGATGTTGTGTGGCCCAAGCAGCTGAAGGACGCACAAAAGGAGGGCACCAATCTGCTTGGCGGCATGATGTATCCCAAGGTGCAAAAGTACTGCCTCATGTCGGTGAAGAACTGCTACACAGATTTCCATATCGATTTCGGCGGCACTTCGGTCTGGTATCACATACTGAAGGGCAGCAAAGTGTTTTGGCTCATTCCGCCCACCGATCGCAATCTGCAGCTGTACGAGAAGTGGGTGCTGTCCGGCAAACAGGCGGACATCTTCTTTGGCGATACGGTCGAGAAGTGCGCCCGTGTATATCTCACGGCTGGCAACACATTCTTCATACCCACCGGCTGGATACACGCCGTCTATACGCCCACCCAATCGCTGGTCTTTGGTGGCAATTTCCTGCACTCCTTCGGCATTGTCAAGCAACTGAAGACGGCCAGCGTCGAGGATAATACGAAAGTGCCGCAAAAGTTTCGATATCCGTTCTTCACCGAAATGCTGTGGTATGTCCTCGCCCGCTATGTTTACACGCTGCTGGGCCACTCCCATCTGGAGGGTGAGCCCTCCGCCAGTGAGGCCGAAATGGCCGCCCGGCCGCACACCCATCTCACCCACTACGAGCTCTTTGGGCTGAAGGAGATCGTGATGTATCTGTACGATCTGCCGCCGCAGAAGAAGAATGTGCCCAGTCTGGTGCTGGATCCGGTGGCGCTGATCAAAGATGTGCGCACACTGGTCGAACGGCACTGCAAGGATCAACAGGATATGGCCGTAACGGGCATGTCCGTGCTGCGGCCCGCCACCGAGCATCAGGCGCTCTTTCAGCTGTACGATCGGACGCGGGTCAAGCAGGAGATCAAACAGGAGATTGCTCGCAAAAACGCAGAGGTTATACGGGAACAGCAGCAGCTGGAGGCGGCCAGGGAGGCCGAATCGGAGGCTGGACAGGGCCAGGGCCAGGGACAGGCTGGTGGCCATAGCAGCAACAACAATAATTGCAACAGTAACAACAACAACAACAACAGCACAAACAACGCCAGTGGCAACAACAACAACAATAACTACTGCAGCCAGGGCGTGGAGTACAGCAACGGAGTGCTGAAGAAGGAACAGCTGGAGAATGGCGCCTCAAGTGGCCACGGAACACAGCCAGGTGTGTATTGAAGCAAATCATTTTAATCTATAATTTTGAGATATCGCTATATAATATTCATATTAATATATTTAATGTATTTATTTTGCTAGCTTTTATATAAAACTTCCCATATTCCAATTATTATTGTATTCTGGAAAGTTTTAAATTAAAAAAGGCACCGATTTTCTTGCCTGATGACATTTTGTTCTCTAGATTGATTAAACATTTAAAATATGTGCATTATTAGAAATAATTATTTTTAGCTTTTTTTATTCAATCAATAAAAATTCACGTTTTCGATGCCTATGTCCACATCCTTACGCTCGATCCTCGATTTATTATATAATTTATTGGCCTGTGGTTTTATGTGTCTACAAGTTACACTTATTAAATACCCTGTAATTGAAATATATTTTGCTTTTATTCTGCTCTCATTTTAATTTTGCCCAGAAGCCACTTTTGTGCTGCCCACGGACACACTCAAGTATCGTCCGCCGAAGAAGATGCTCTTGGCCAATGCTGTGGCCGCCGCCGCCATAAACAACAACAACAACGGCAGCAACACCAGCAGCAACAACGGCAGCAACAACAGCAGCAGCAGTCCCACGAATATGGGCAGCAACAATGCCGTCAGCGTGATTGCCACTTGCTCCAGTTATGGGGATGGTGCTGGCGCTGGCAGTGGAATGGCTGCGCCGCTGGACAACTGCCCGTCTCCGGGCGAAACGGGCGCCAAGTTGTCGCCGCATTTGACCGGCACCGGGCAGCCGCGACGTCGGCGCACGCGCTGCAAGAATTGCGCTGCCTGCCAGCGCTCGGATTGCGGCACCTGCCCGTTCTGCATGGACATGGTGAAGTTCGGCGGGCCCGGGCGTGCCAAACAGACGTGCATGATGCGCCAGTGCCTGTCGCCCATGCTGCCAGTGACGGCGCAGTGCGTCTACTGTCACCTGGATGGCTGGCGACAGACGCCAGTCTCGCCGCAGACCAAACAGCTGGCCTCCCTGGATGGCCCCTCCGCGCTGATGGAGTGCTCCGTTTGCTACGAGATCGCGCATCCGGACTGTGCCCTCTCCCAGCTCGATGGCACCGAGGATGCCGCCGATGCCAAAGGCATTGTCAACGAGGACCTACCCAATAGTTGGGAGTGCCCCAGCTGTTGTCGCTCCGGCAAGAATTACGATTACAAGGTGAGTAGCTTTGAAGATAATGATTATCTCTCGGTTCACATAATGTTTTATTTTATTTTACACTTAATTTTATTTGGTTTAGTTCATTAACGTTAATTGTGTGATGTTAAATAACATCCTTTGATTGTTGCTAACATTATTAGCAGAAATATGTTAACAACAGTGCAGCTTCAGTTCATTGCTACTTAACATAGCTTGCCAACTTTGGTAGCAGTATTCTAGATAATTATTTTGATTTTTTTTACATTTACAATCTCATGTTACAAACAATTTTATATATATAAATAATTTATATTGGCTATTTTTACTTCATAAAATTAATTTCCAACAAATTTGCGTAAAAAACAACTAGTGTGAAGATAATTGTTCTGTGTGAACAACAACCTTTATATGTTAATAAGAGCACAATAAAGTTTTAAATGTTTATGTTTAACATAACATATAATTTTTATTATCTAACTTCAACTGTTATACAACATTACTACTAGCGCCCAAGTGCTTATTTTGTTAAGCAGCCCTTTGCCAGCTGGCAATTGCTTTACATAACACAGAAATGTTAACTTCAGTTGAAACTGTTAAAAGTTGTAATACGCTAGCACTCAAGTGTATAACAAAGAAATGCATAGAAATGTTAATAACACTAATTATTAAGGTTTTGATTTGAATTGAATTAACAAAAATTACCCTTGTGGAAAAATTGCATAGTTGGCTTTTAATTAATTGCCTATCATCTTTGCTCAATTACAGCCGCGCCATTTTCGCGCACGCCAAAAATCATCCGAGGTGCGACGCGTTTCAGTTTCGCATAACAACAGTGCAGGCGAGTCTCATGAAGCGTCCGGTGGAGGAGGAGGCGGAAGTGGAGCTGGAGCTGGAGCTGGCGCTGGTTCCGGCAGCTTGTTGCCGCCACCCGTGGGCCAGTATAACGATTTTGTATTTACCAGCGAATCGGAAGTGGAGTCGAGTGCGCACACGACCCACTGGAAGCACGGCCTGAAGCGCCACCACCAGCTGGAGGTGAAGACGGAGCGCAACAATAGCTGTGACACACCCTCGCCGGGCATATCGCCGAATGCGACCAGCCACCATCTGCTCGGCGACAAGGTGAAGCGGCGCAAGAGCGACGACGGCACCAGCGTCAGCAGCAGCATGCACGAGAGCAACGATGCGCCCTGCTCCAGTTCTCTGGACTGCGGTAATGCGGGCGCGCTGGCCTCGGCCACGGGACACAGCGGTGCTGGTGGTGGCGGAGGAGGTGGCGGCGGCGGCGGTGGCGGTGGCTCACGCAAAAAGAACTCGATACGCTCACAGCTGGCGCAGCAGATGCTCAACTCCTCGACGCGTGTGCTGAAGAAACCGCAATATGTGGTGCGTCCGGCACCCACTGGAAACTCAACGCTGGGCGGCTCGGGACTCAGCAATGGCGCCAGCAATGGCTTGAACAATGGCGCCGGCACAAGTGCAACAATATCCACCACCACCGGTGGAGGCGGCCATGCTTCAGGCATGATCAATGCATCCAGCAATGGCGCCAATGGTCACAGTCACCATATGCAGCACAGCAGCAGCAGCGGCAACAATCACAACCACAACCACACCCATAGCCACAGCCACAGCCACAGTCATAGCCACAGCAGTGGACACAATCTGGCCCTGGATGCCACCGTATTGAAGATCATCTTTCGTTATTTGCCGCCGGAGACGCTCGTCACGTGCTGTTCGGTGTGCAAGGCCTGGTCGAATGCGGCCGTCGATCCCGATCTCTGGAAGCGCATGAATTGCGCCGAACTGAAAATATCTGCCTCGCTGCTGACGGCGATTGTGCGCCGTCAGCCGGAGCATCTGATACTCGACTGGACGCAGCTGGCGAAGCGACAGCTGGCCTGGCTGGTGGCCCGGCTGCCCGCCCTCAAGAATCTCTCGCTGCAGAATTGCCCCATCCAGGCGGTGCTGGCGCTGCACACCTGCCTCTGTCCGCCGCTGCAGATACTCGATCTGAGTTTTGTGCGCGGCCTAAACGATGCGGCCATCAGGGATATTCTGTCGCCGCCAAAGGATTCGCGTCCGGGTCTGAGCGATTCAAAGACGCGTCTGCGCGATCTCAAGACCTTCAAGCTGGCCGGCACGGACATCTCCGATGTCGCCGTGCGCTATATAATGCAATCGTTGCCGCATCTCAAGCACCTCGATCTGTCCTCGTGCCAGCGCATCACGGACGCTGGCGTCGCACAAATTGGCACCTCACCGACGGCCATTGCCCGGCTCGAGGAGCTCAATCTGAGCGCGTGCCGCCTGGTTTCGGAGAACTCGCTGGAGCACCTGTCCAAGTGCGAGAGCCTCATCTGGCTGGACTTGCGGCATGTGCCGCAGGTGAGCACCCAGTCGGTGATACGCTTTGCCAGCAATGCCAAGCACGATCTGTGCGTCAAGGATATCAAATTGGTGGAACGCCGGCGACAATCCCTCACCAATAACTGGCACGACTGAGCCCCGGCCACGTGACGACGACGACGACGACGCCAGCGGCACCTCGGCACGTTCAGTGCGTAACAAGCAAGGCTATCCTGTGGACAGGCTCCGTGCAATTCTCCCGCCACCCGCCCCTCCTCCTGATTCTGAAAACAAACACAGCTTTTTGTCTCGTTTTAGTTCTTAAGTCGCCGACGCACGATAAACTCTTTCTGACTATTTGTTTTTTGCGAATGTTTAGGCATTTTGCAGTTGGAGCTAGTTAACTGTACTTATTAAAAGCACAACTAACCCCTCTTTCCCCTCTTTGTTAAGCCCCTAACTTAACACAATAGCCCAGCAATAGCCCGTTTAAAGAAAAACCAAAGAATTTTGTTTCTCACGCCGCAAATCCAGCATGCAAAATAGAAAACCCTTCGCATGGAGCACAACATTTGCACATCTTATCAAATATGTATAATTGCACACACATATAACGTACAGTAAAAGCTGCCTAAAGCGTACAAATGATATCCGAGTGTATGTTTGTAATTTTTTTTAATATTAGTTTGTCATAAACAAGAAGGAAACACCTACAATAACACATATATGCTTCATCTTTACAGTCACAAATAACTGTCTGTCTGTTTTCATACAAATTACTGCCATGCCGCATGAAAAACATTTTTTATTTTTAAAAACATTCTTTACAAATTCGGCAAATTTAAGCCGAATTATGCTACTAATATAAACAAAGTCTTATCAATATTGTGCAACTATGAAATTTATCGGTCTAAAACTGAAGTCTTTTGTTTTTTGAAAAACTGTTTTGCTTCAATAGCAGTTGAGAGCATCTCTTTATATAGCCTATATATATACTTTTCAGTTAACAAATTTAAATTTAACAAATTTTTTGTCAGTAGTATAAACGGAGAATTCATAATGTATATGGTCATTTTTTCGAAACTTCAATTAAATTTTTGATCTGGTTTCGGGTTGGATTTTAAAATGTAAAATGCTGTTTAGCAATTTCTAATGAGTTTTTTTTTTAAGTAATCACATATATCAGACTGTTCCGGTTTAAAGCAGTTTCAAATTAAATAACCCACATTTATTATGGAAATAGCAAAATCCACACGGCATAAATTTTCATTCTTTGTGTCCTACATATTTAAACAGTATAGTTTCAAATTTTAGAGTCAAATTTATACAAATTTAAAATACATAATTATGATGCACAAAACGACCAACACATAACAATTATTGTAATTAAAGAAACTTATATTAACACCAACTTGACAAATTTTAATTAATTAGTATCATATATGAGAAATGTGCAATTTGTAGTTTATTTAAAGCTATAATTAGAATGCGAAGGGTATTGAAAATTCGGCTTAACCGAATATTAAATTCAAATAATACGTAGGGTTTTTTTTTAAATTGTAATTTCTTATGCATATTTCTTACAATATGTAGTGATAGGTTGAGGTTAGCATATATATATATATATATATATATATATATATATATATATATATATGGATGCATTATAAAAACACGAGAACGAACATTACAAACATACAGACAGCATTCCCGAGCATAGGGATCAGGTGTGTTTTATGTGTGGAATGATTATTGAACTGTTTACTCGATTGCAATTGGGAATTCGTAATCAGTGTGTCATATATTATATATATATATTAATATATAGTACATACATATATCATACATATTGTAGCCTCTAAGCTAAGATTTTAGTATGCCAACCTTATAGAGAGCACGTGCAGCGCACTGGATATTGCTTCAGAGCAGAAATATATATATATATATATATATATATATAGAACTTAGATCTAGTGTTTAGCTTAGTTAAAACTCATAATGCATAAAAACTGGAGTTGATTTTAATTGTGACAACCAATCAACACTTAAAAATAATATATATATATCGTACTCCCCTCGATAAGTCTGGCCTCCGACTAACGTACCATGATTCCTCAGCCTTTCCCCCCGCGCTACCGTTCAGTAGAAGCTCAAAGATCTGGCACATATATATGGCACGAAAAGTGTAAAATTAAAAATAATAAAACAAAATAGTAATAAAATAAAATATTTAAAAATATTTAAGCATAGTGATAACGTGGCTAAAATCTATATAATATATAAACATATATATATTTGTGTGAGCAAATAAGAATTATACAAGTACGCATATATACGTATATTAAATGTTTTACAAATAAAAAATTATATTAAATAGTGCATAATGTTTAAAATATAAAAAAATATATATAAAAAAGTTGGATTGTTTCCATTTCCATTTCAGATAATTTTCGCAAATTTATTATTTGACATTATTTAAGAAACTATTATAGAGGGAGTTTTTTTGAGACGTTTGAATTTATTTAAATCAGTTTTAAGTAAAGGGTTTTAGTTGAAAAATTAACAAAAGTAATTTTTTATTAAAAAAAACACTTACAGAGAGGTTTTGTTGAAATTATATTTTAAATGGAGAAATAGAAATAATTTAATAATTTTATAAATAGTCAAAACAGAAAAAAAAATATATATATATATGTATATATAAAATTTCAAAATTATTTAATTTTTTTCGGCAAAGATAACAGATTTGACATAAAAATATCTTGTTTCGAAACAAGTCCTTTTTGATATATAATTGCATAAATTTCATATTTATTCTCAGGAAATGCTTTTGTTTACTTTTTGAAACAGCTTCAATTACCAAAACTAAAATCATTCAAAGTTTGCATTTAGCTTGGTCTTAATAAATATTTTACAATTTATTGTTGTTGTTCTCAAGCGCAATTACAAATATGAAACTAAAAAATTGCAGACTTCCCTAGCGAATTTTGAAATTAATGCGCATTCTTAAATCAATTTTCGGAAGTAATTTTTTTCTAGATTTTAATATTTAGCAGATTTGTAGTCGGGTTCATCGCCACCGCCGCCACCGCCATCCTTAGGCAGCTTGCGTTTCTGTATGATACCCTGTAAAGAGAGATAATTAGAATTAATGTATGTAACAAATTGTACTCCGTAATCCGCACCTGAATCTTTTGCCACTCGCGATCGAGTTCAGCTTTTTCGTTCTTTTCGGTTTTGTTTTTTCGCGTCTTGCGGCCATCCTGCATTTTGACGCCGTACTGGAAAGCAGCCTTGGGCAGCGCCTCCTTGGTGCTCATGTAGTCCGAGTACTCCTCCTGCGTGTCAAAGTCCCAGCGTCCAATGGGCCCCTTCTTGTTACCCAAATCCATTTTGGTGTAGTCCACCTCATCGTCAGAGTCATCGATGGCATCGTTCATCTCCTCAAGTCCCGGATAGCATTCGGCATAGCCCTCCGGTTCGTTGGCGAAACGCGATGCCATCGCCTTGGATATCTTCGGCGGTGGCGGTATATTCGTGATCACCGGCTCCGGCTCGGCGGGTGCGTCGCCAAAGTACGATTGATTTGGCGGCGGCTTGGGCGGATGGCGATCGCTGCGCGTGGTCGTCGGCTGATAGTCGCCCACATCATCGTAGATGCTGTCGCCCATAGCTTTAGAGGATTTGCTGCCGCTGCTGGTGGACAAGGCGCCAGCACCGCCGCCACCCCCGCCGCTGCTGCTGCTCTGCTGCTGGCCTCGCACATGCTCCACTTCCTTCTCGTAGAAGAGTGGCTTATCCTTGTCGCGTTTCTTGTTCTTCTTGTTGCGTCCACCGGCGCGAAGGTAGCTCAAAATCTGCGACAGCTTATTGATCACAATATCGTTGGTGGTCAGCGTGGCGATATCCTCGCGCGCCACTGGCACCTCATATTTGGATCGCTTCAGCGTTGTGGGTATATCCATGTCCATGTCGTCCTCCATATCAATCACATAGGCCATCCGGCCGGGCGCAAAGAGCTCGTTGCGCGGCACCTCCTTGGAGCGACGCGCCTGTATGAGATTATAGATATTTCTCGCCATCGCCCCATTGATCGCATTTATGTCTTCCGCTTCGCGACGCTCCGCCTCCAGTTGCTCAGCGGCAGCCGCCGCTTCAGCCAGTTTTTCGCGCGCCAAGGCGGCGGCCAGTTCCTCCTCCTCCGCCTCCTTGGAGTGCAGCTCGGAGCGCACCTTCTGCAGCAGCGCATAATCGAGACCCTTCACCAAATGCGTGTGCTTCATGTCACCACCCAAGAATTTAGATTCCTGGATGATGCGACGCCTGCGCTCCGCCGCATCCACGCCGGATTTCATGTCCGGCGCAACGGCTCGGTACGCGTTCGTGCTGCTGCCGTGTCCGGGCGTGCTGGCATTTGTGTAGTCTGGATTGGCATTATCGCGACGCTCCCGGGCGCGATCTCTGTACTTCTCGGACAGCTCCTGCAGCTTGACATCTTCCTGCTTCTTGAGGGCCGCATAGAAATTCTTTTTCTTGCGCCGCAAATCGTTGCGTTCGCTGCTGCTCTGCGTTTTCTTCTTCTCGCCCGGCGCGGCGGGCGTGGCAAACTGGGCGGTGGCCAGGTAACCGCTGCCACCGCCGCCGCCCCCGCTGCTTGTCGACGATCCTGGCGGCGGTGCGCGCGGCGTGGCCAGCAGCTTGCGAAAATCATCGTTGGTCAGACGCACCGAGGGCGGCGCTTCCAAGTGGGCTTCCGACATGGTGAGGCAACACCAGGAATACAAAAGAATTTCACGAAAGTTATCCTTGTAAAATACTATTTATGTATAGATTTTCTTGTTCTTATTTTTACGTATATCGATGGCACTGTTATCGAAATTGTGCCAGCTGTTCATGAAGTGAACCAATTTGTTCAATTGAACAAAAACTAGAAATTGACATTTTGTTGAATGTTCGTTTTAATGCAGTATGCATATTCATTAAATTTTTCTTATTTGTTTGAACGTAGAGACTGCATAAAAATTGTTGTCTCATTAGTTGTTAATAATTTGTAATAACAGTTTGTTAGCTGTTAAAAAAATCAAGCAGCTGACTTGCCAGGGCTGCTGAACACATCATAAGCAATCAGTTGTCAAACAACAACAGAAAACACAAACACAAATCAAAGCTCAAAATAAGGAAAATAAAAAACGTTTTGTAAGAAATGCTGCAATTTCTGCGTCGCTTGCCCAAGGTCGAGCTGCACGCCCATTTGAATGGCAGCCTGAACATCGACAGCATCCGCGAACTGGCGGAGAAAGTGTACGGCGAACAGACGCCGGAATTTGCGACCTTGTGCGAGCGCTTTATCAAATTCGAGAAGGGCGCCAAGTTGGACGAATGCTTTGAGAAGTTTGGCTTTGTGCACGAGCTGACCGCGACCAAACTGGGCCTGGCCTATGCCACGGAATTGGTAATACGTGACTTTCACAAGGATAATGTCATTTATTTGGAATTGCGCACGACGCCCAAGTCCAATGCGAACATGTCCCGGCGTACATATTTGCAGACCGTATTGGCAGCTATAAAAAGCGCCCGGGATCAATACGCCATAAATGTGAAGCTGCTGCCATCGATAAGTCGTGCGGAGCCCGTGGCCGTGGCCGAAGAAACCGTTAATTTGGCCGTGGAGCTTGCACAAATCGAGCCGGATATTATAGTTGGCATCGATTTCAGTGGGAATCCGACTCAGGGCGTATTCAAGGATTTCATCCCGGTGCTTAGCCAGGCTAGAGAACACGGCCTCAAGCTGGCCATGCACTGTGCTGAGGTGGACAATCCCGTGGAGATTCGAGAGATGCTCCAGTTTGGCATGTCGCGCTGTGGACACGGCACCTATCTCTCCAACTCGGGTTACCAGCACATGAAGGAGGAGAATATACCCATCGAGTGCTGTCTGACTAGCAACGTCAAATCCGGCACTGTGGCCGACATCGGGGTGCATCACCTGAAGCAGCTAATGGAGGCGGATGCGCCCAAGGTGCTGTGTACGGATGATAGCGGAGTATTCGATACGACCCTCACGGATGAGTTCTTCCTGGCTACCGAAACCTTCGGCCTGACCCGGAGTCAATGCATCGCGCTGACCATGGAGGCCGTAGAGCATTCGTTTGCCACGCGCGAAGAGAAGCTAATGCTGAAAATGCAGATTTATTCATACACAAGGCGTCAATCCAAATAAATTGTTCTACATATAAGAGCAGCCCCAATTGAATCCATATATCCTATGCTGTCCTACAAATTTGCATTTCGCATTTAAAAACTGCTAGCATTTTTAGCTAACCGTAGACGGTTAAATTGACATTTGCCCTCTCATTCCCTATATTTTATATTTACCCAAATTCTTATTTTGAATTCAAAGCTGTTAAAATTTTTAGCTGACCGAAAACAAAATATAATGTTCTGCAAATAATGGCAGCTCCCGAATTCAACACAAAAAATGTTTTTTCTTATTCTTCAAGTTACCTATATCCAATTTATCTGACCGAATACTATTTAAAATGTTTTTTGTATAATAGCCCCCCCCGAATTTAAAAATTTTATGTATTTCTATGTTTTCATTTTTTATGTAAACGATTTTTTAATCTGTTTTTCCGTGTTTATATTTACTAAAATTCTGGTTTTAATATAAAAAAAGCTAGAATTTTTGACCTATGGAATAACGGCTAAATTGGCGACTTTCTCTGTTGCGTTGTACTGATTGCTAAATTAACAGAGTGAGAGCGTCACTGTTGCTCTCTGATTATTGTTTGCTCAAGACTGTTAACTGCATGTTACATTAACAGCTGTGTTGCGCCTGCCGCACTGCATGCAAACAACCAGAGCTTGTTTTAATACAAGTTTGACTAAATTTAGGTTCAAGTATTATAAATGTACATCCAATTTTTTATAGTTGGTTAAATAACATAAATGATATTGTAAAATTATGCATAATATGCAGTTGCTTGCTTAAATTTGGCTTTATTTAAATAAATGCAATGTCCAGTCGTAATTAAATACTTATTATTTTTATTTACAGATTTAATTCAAATTTTTTGACAAGTGCGCATCTCTAGTTGGAAGTTTTAAAATAGCAGAACTAGCTTAACAGTTGCTGCTTTTGTGATGCTTGCGTGTTCGAATGCAGTACACTGCACGAAAATATGCAAACATTTTATTATGAATTAAATACCAAATACCACTATCTAGCTGTGGATAGGTTTAAGCTAGAGCTTTTAGGACTGCATTAAATACCAATTTATATAAAATCACATGCAATTAACGGTTTTATGTTAGAATAATGCTGCTAGGTCCGTTTACATCGTGCTATGTTAGCTCACGCGTATAACTCTATGCTGTTATTGGCGCGCTCTTATAAGAAAAGTTAACAGTGTTTTTTGCCAGTACTATTTCTCTTGTCCGTGCGTGTCGTCGCGCCACTGTGCCGCTCCGTTTGCCGCTGGTGTTTCGATTCGTTGTTTGTGTGTTCGTAAATAATAAGGTGTCAAATCAAAATAATCAAAGAGGAAAATTATGATGAGCTATCAAAGCAATTAACCGTTATGCCTATGTATGAAACTACATGTGCATGCAACGAACACATTGAAAATATAAAGCGATATATTGTGAATGCCGCGCCAGTAACAACAATTGTTTTTATTTAACATCATTAACAACAAAAACACTGTCGCATGCACAGAAATCAAAATTTAAATCTAAGCGCCATTCCAAAAGTCTACAAAATAGAATCACAAAGTGCACAAAAGTGCTGTTATTACCGCTGTTTTAAGCGCGCGCGTGTGTGTGTGTGTGCATTAATATCTGTGCGACAGTGTGGGTGCATGTGTTTGTGATTTCCCTGTTGCTGTTGCTTACCCCATTCCACAATTCAAATACGAAATTTTTACATATGTACATATATAATTGAATATTTCAGCATTAAAAAACAAGTCAAATTATTGAAAAGTGGAAGCAACAACTAGTAAGAAAATAAGACGCTGCCATTTACAGCTAAAAGGTGAGTAATCAAAAAAAAAAAATGTGTTGAGAAATCACAAGTGATGAAAGTACCGTTTTGTGCGTGCTGTTCTAACGTATATACATACATGTGTGTGTGTGTGTGGGTGTGACTGAGCGCGCGCGTTTTATGTTTTTGTTTTGCTTTGCTTTTACTTTTGCTAAAAAAATACAAAATGCGGTCGTCGCAGGGACAAAAATGATTCAAATATTTGCGCTAATGTGTAAAAATACTCTGCCGTCGGTGTTGCAGCTGCAGCTTGTTGCATGCAACAATTTAGCTCCCGTTTTCTTTTAATTTTTGTCTACGGTTTTGCTTTTGAACCTGTCAGAGTGCATATTTTCCTTTGTCTTTGCGATTGTATCATCTCATTGTTGCATTTTTGCGCTGTTGTTTTTATTTTTGTTTTCTTTTTATGCGGGGCTACATCATTTTCTTATACACACACATACATACGTTCATAGATATAAATGTGCATACATGCCTGTGTTATTTGGTGTTGTCTTCTTTTGCTTTTGTTTGTTTGGTTTGTGATACCGGTTTTGCGCTCTCCTTCGCTATCTCTCTCTCTCCCGCTTCCTGCTGCTCTCGACATCGCTCAGTCGAAACACTCTCTATGTTGTTGTTTTTGCTGCACAGGTAGTTGGTGCTCATAGTTTACTTTTAGATTTCTTTTCTGCGCTTCTGTGCGTGTGCGTTGCTGTTGTTGTTGGTTATTTTTTTTGTGTTGCTTTGTCTTAATTATGTTTTATTTGCTCTCAGCAATTATTAATCTGATTTTTTGTCTTTGCCTTCGCGCTTGCTTGCTCCTAATAAAATTCCATTTTTTTGGTTTTCTTCTGATTTTGGTGTTTTGTTTATTCTACAATTTGTATATTTTAAAATTTGTTGATTTTTATATTGTTTGCCAAGGTTGTTAAACTTGGTTAATGGATTTTATTTAAAGCTTCTGCCAGATTTATTTGTTTGCAAACTTTTGATTCTTGTTTTTATTTTACTCTACTTTTTCTGCACCCTTTTTCTTCTGGAATTGGCCAGCGTAGATCGTTTAAAAGATTTGAGCGGCTGCCATGGAAAACATAATTTTCCATTGTTTTCGTTCTTTTTTTTGGTTTGTTTTCCATTGGTTCACTTTGAGCGTGTTTCTTTTGACGTCAGTTAAAATTTCTTGACTTTGGAACAGACGAAATTCCAATAAAATTTCGTATGTGAGAGTTTTTTTCTTTTGATTAAAAAACAATATGCCCCCAGAGATTCCGATAAATGCCTATAAGTTTTTTTATATGCTCTAAAATATGTAATTCAAATGAAATATTTTGTTGAATTTTTTTAATTACTTCTAACTATCCCTAGACAGTCCAGACCTAATTCCTAAGACCTGCAAAGGCGTTCAATTACAACAATGAGAAGTAACCTAATATATTAGTTTTTATAATTAGGGAAAATGAAATGTACCCAATTTCACAAGAACCTAATAGGCATATAAATAATAAATTCAGCGAACAAATTGTTTAGGATTTCTGAACAGTAAATGGCTTAATACATCATTCAACAAAAGATAATAATGAACCTAACTTTGTTCGCATAAACAAAACATTGATTTAGTTGCCTGGCAAATTGAAATATATCTATGTACACATATGTATAAAATACAGATGGTTACCCCCTCTTTGCCCAAAGGCGCTTTTTGGAGTAAGAAAAATCATAGTCATACCCACAATGCACAATGAGTGTAAACACAACAGAATTATTCATCTTTTGCATTGAGTACTTTGACGTCAACCGACCGCAACTGAAGGTCGGAGGCCCCCGAGGCCTTTGCTGGTTTACGGGGCCGGGCACCCTTCACGTAGCTTTTTGTACATAAATCATGTCCAATTATAAGCATATTAAACACATTGTGCTTGGACGAAAAGCAGAATTGGTTCACCAAATAGCCAAAAATAGCCGTGTGTGTGTGTGTGTGTGTGTGTGTGTGTGTGTGTGTGTGTGTGTGTGTGTGTGTGTGTGTGTGTGTGTGTGTGTGTGTTTGTGTGTGTGTGTGTGTGCGTGCGTATGTGCGAAAAGTAAAAGAAACAAATATTCTTATAATACAGTGGTCGTAGGCAATTTATACTTACCGAATTTTGAATGGCGCAGGAATTGAAATTTGTAAAATGAAATTTGCAAAATACGCTTTGAGTTTAAGTGAATGGTTAATTGTTAATATTTTTCTAAAGGAAAGTTTGCCAGAAATCAAAAAATGAGTATAATAACAATATTCTACCAATAATGGGCTGTCAAAATGTGTTCCCTTTATAAATAAAGCATAGCTCTGTGTTTATTTAAATAACTTAATATTAAGATAGCGGGAACCGCCGAAAAACCCGAGCAGAAAGAAAAGTAAATTTAGATATACACGAGTAAATTCACAATAAAACAATTCAAAAATTTTTTCTAACCTGTACAAAGCAAAGAAAGAAAAAAAAGAAAGGGAAAAATATATTTATAAATATATGTGTGCAAGACCCAAAACCGACAAAGCCCCATTATAAATTCACACGCCTCTACAATAGAGAAAAAAAATTTAATTTTAATTTATTTTTCGCACGCTTTCATGCTGGAAATTTTGTTAAAGAATTTCTGTTTCTGATTTTCTATTTATTTTACTTGAATTTGAATTCATACGCAATTTTTCCCCAGTTTTGGTTTAGCTTTGGTATTGGCTTTTGACTTTCATATCATTTTCTAACTTATTATTAAATGCAGTTCATTTTACTGTTTGGCTTTATTTGCCTATCACGATTTAAAAGTATTAAAAAAATATTTCTATTAATTGTATATGAGAGCGTAGTAGAGATTGTGAAATGTGAACTTTGCGCGCATTTTATGATAAAGGTATATATTGTAAATATATATTTATACAAATATAGGTATATATGACATCTATACGAACGATTGTCGTTATGGAATCTTCTTGACTTAAAGTTGGCAATCAATTAATTAATTAATTCTGTACATATTTTTGTTTTTGTTGGCTAGCTTACTACACTATTAAACAAAATTCCTGAGCATTGTTTGTAGTTTCTTTATTTATAATTACGGTTCTCTAAATATGAGCATTCATTTACAGTTCTCCATGCATATTGTTTTGTTCTTTTCCCAGACCTTGTTTTGTATTTATTTTTACTAACTTTCTTGTTCTTCTTAATGTCATTGTCTTGAATAACAAACTTTTTGTTGTCACATAGTGTAATTTTCATTCTCTCGTTTTGAAAAAATATAAATTTGTTCAGTCTTCTTTGAGTCACATCCGTCAATGTTTTCCTTATAATAATTATTTTCATTATCTCTTGCGGCTTTCTTTGTATTTATTAATCTTATTTTATTCTTTGCGCTACATTCGTAAACGATTAAACAATTTTTCAAATCCGTAATTATTTCTTTTGCATTTAATGTATATTCTATACATTTGCCGGAAGTTTGCTTTGTGAGTTGTGCCTCAAGTGAAGGTTTTCGATGCTTCACATCATGTTGCAACATCTTTGTTCGAACTCACTGTTGACTTGACCAAAAAAGAAATGTAAAATGACGGGCTGCTGTTTGCTCTTTAACTGAAAGGCAGAAGACGGCCGATTCTAGATGCTTTTGCATTTTCCCGTTGAAGTGGGTGTGCCCCGAAGGCGCACTGTTTTGGCGCGTGGCCAACTAAACAGGCATGATATAAAAAGGGGGAGGAGCGAATAAAGCAAAATGTAAATAAGCAATTGTATTGCATGTATCCCAAAAAGCCACAATACTGGCCAATATCCGTCTATATACAGCCATGTTCATACAACTAGAAACTGATAAATTCGATAGAACAAGAAATGTTTTGTTTTAATTTAAAATAATAATATTATTAAATGTTCTATGTTGCGTAATCATTTATTTATTTATTGGAACAAAAGATGTATTAATAATTGAAAACGCTGGTTAGAAATTTGTTGGTAATTAATATTTTCCAAGCTTTTTTTATATTCAGAGTTTTCTATGTCTTACGCCTCTTTTACATTTTTCAGATTATTATTTTAATAAATTGTTTTAGAAATCTTAGTTTCTATATAAAATTAACAGTTGTAATGTTTATATAGTATATATCATTGTTCGACTAAATACTAAAGTTTGCAATCAATTTTTATAATTTGTTTAAAATGTTAAATTTTAAAAATTTTTATTGTTGTTTTGAAGCTTTTTGGAGACGGTTTGGATATTCCTGAAATAAGAAAGCACTGAAATCGTTTTTATATTAATTTACAGAGCAGCGATTCCTTGTTAACTAAATTAACTAAATTGTGAGAAATGTTTATGCAAAACATATTTTTCATTTTGAATTATTTGTATGTCCAGAGCTGTATATATATATGGGTGTATATTTTCATATGCAAAGCGGCTAGTCGTCTATTTAGTTAGCAATTTTTTTCTCATTTTTTAAACTAAGGCCAATTCATTTGGCCCAGAGCAGGCATCAGGTTTTGTCACAGTTTCTGCCTATTTCACTGGAATGTGCGACACGCACGCGACATTGACAAACAACAACAACAACAGCAACAGCAACGACAACAACAGCTCAGCCTCTTTTCACGTCCCCTTGTCAGGCCAGACGGCAAATTACAAAAATTTTCCGAATCTACCCAAACGACACGCCTTCCCCCTTGCAGAATCTCACGACGGCGGCGGCTTTTCTTCTTTTGAGCTGGCCGCAACGTGCGGCGCATGGCAAAGCGAGGGAAAAGCCGGAAAAACTGTCTGACATTGCCATTGTTTGTCTTTGGCAGTTCCCAAAAACGGAACCAACTATGCACATACCACACACGCACACATACACACACCTACTCACATGTATTTAACTAACTGCAGTCTAGTTTCTCGTTACTCGCTACTCGCTTCTAGTTGCTCGCTTCTCGCGAGACATTTTCAACTGTCTGCTCGCTGACGCAGCAATTTCTTTTGTCTTTCTGTAGTGAAGAAACTAAAAAAAGCACGTTGGAAAAACGAAAGAAAACATGAAAAGTAGAAGAAGAAGGCGAACTGTTTATACAAATTAACGGATATTGCAGATTTTGCACTTCTTTCGGTTCAATTGTGCTCTTTGGCAATTTTTCCTTTGAAGTTAATCACACTTTTCATCATGCTGAATGGGAAACAACTTTTTATATATGCATGTTAGATTTGACAATCAGAAATGAAACAGATAACTGTCAAAGGCTATCGTTTAATTTGAGTGCTGGTCAAAGTTTTGTCTAAATGGGGCCACTGTGTTATTTTAGCCTTGTGTGGAGTTGGCTTTAACGAGCAAATTTGGGTTTTAAATCATTTTTGTGAAAAAATGGATTTATTTTTACTAACAGAAATAATAAAATTTTTAATATATAAATGCAAATAAATAATAATATATAATGAAAAAAAATATTTTGTTTTCTAACTAATCATTAATTATTTTTTTATTAAACATATTTTATACAGTTTTAAACAATATTTCAGCTTTTTCTTCATTTTAAATATCACTTAACTACATATAATAAGTCTACAAACATTTTTGACACCTGTAAGGCACAAAAAATAAAAGAAAAAATAAAATAAATATTTTATAATGAATAAATAAAATAACGATGTAAAATTCAAAGTACTGCCTTGGCAGTTAACTTTTAAATTAAAAAATAAAATAAAAACTTGCATACATACATATTAGTGTATGTGCTTGTTTGTTTGCACAGAACTTCACAAACAATTTCCCCCTAAAGCACCCTTGTGCACCTCAATACGTTTTCAAAGAAATATTCAAGCTTCTGCATTTTAACACTTGATTTGATATGCAAATATGAACAATGCAAACTTAAGAGGGGGTAAAATGTGGAATTGAATGAGGGGCATGCAGGGAGCGGGTACGTCAAAGATATTTATGTGAAATCATAAAATTTATGGCATTTGCAGTGATGTCTTCGCTTCGCTTGTTTTTTGTGATTTTTTTTTTGTTTTTGGGAGAGCAAGTTTTGTAAGTAAGCCAAGAAGCTATAGTTGTATTTGCGATAATACCCTTTTTTATTGAGCGGTGTATTTATATTCTTATTACGTATATGCAAACTGCAATCGGAGTTGCAATAAATTTGTGAATAAGCCTATGTGTATATAATTTTTAATGGAATTTAAAAAGGAAAAGAGTTTAAGTAACATTATAAATAAATGATGTCGTTATAATCGTTGTTAAAACTATTTTTTTAGGAATTACTCATTAAATATAATAAATTAAAGTCTAGATCGATTTTTTATCTTTTTTTTTGGCTCGCAATTACATTTTTAGTATACAGCTCGTTTTGGAAAAAGACATAAAAAAATCGCAAATCTTTTAGATTTTGTTTAGCTAATTTATTCAAGTGTATTTAAGCCTTCGGCTACGCTTGGCTCAAATGCATTATGTTTCTTTCTCTTGTTTTGCACTCAGTTTGCTTGTTTGGCAAAGTTATACACTGCTTTATATGCTGTGTGTACTTTTTGGCACGTGACAATAAATTGTTGTTGTTTGCACTCTGTTGAGTTGTGCCACTTGTTGTTGTTTCGCTCTTCTTCTTCAACTTGCTTGCAAGTTCTATGTAATTTTGCAGCCAAGTAAGAAAAGTGTGTCATAAATGTCATAGTTAATATTTGCTGCTTTCCACTTCTTCGTTTTTTTTTTTTGATTTTGGCAACTGGCTTAAAATGCCATGTAAGTTCACAGAGTTGCCACAAAAGAACGAGCATCATATATATATGTGCGATTTATGTATGTGTGTGTGCCTGTATGCGTCATATGGTTTTATAAATAAAAGCATTGCATACTCTGTCAACCTTGACCCGTTAGTCAATTCACTTGCTGAATAAAAAGCAAAAAATAAAAATAAATAAATGTTTATATGTACATAAAAAAATTGCATTGCAGCGCATTTATTGCGAGTCTTCTCTGTGTGTATATGGGTGTGTGAGTGTGTGCCCAATCCATAACCAATAAACCACAAAAGCTGCACATATCCGAATGCCCATACCTTAAATTAGATGGCGGCCAGTCCAAAGCCACGAAAAGAAAACAAAAATAAAAAAACAATAAAAACAAAAAAAAAAAAACATTTTAAGTAATCTGTGCGAGTACACAAATAAAAGTGCATTGGAAGAGAGTTAGAGCTCGACTAGCGAGTACCCTGTAGACCACTATAAGCAGTGCGAGACGTGAACTTATTTCAAAAATTAAATAAATTTGTTTTGTTTATGCTTCACAAAAAGTTACATACTTGTTTAAAGTCTTCAAACATTTTTAAAATTCTTAAAGATAAATGTTTATTTATCGATAAATGCGAAAATCAAAAAGTTAAGAAATGTTACCAAAAGCATAAATAAGTTATCGAAAATCTGAAAATAACTTTTGTATAGAGGCATACTAGAAACTACTTACTACATTTCTTAAATCCTTAAAGCCTCTATAAATTGGTATGTCTACAGGGTATTAAAAAAAAACTGAAAAAAACTTTAACCCGATTGACATCAGCAGAGAAAGTAAAAATAGGCTAAAACGAAGTACGTGAAGCAAAATGCAAAACATTGAAATTGTATCTTGTACAAGATACGTTTGTAAAGCCGCTTTTGTGTGCACACATTCACACACACACACAGACACACACAGACACTAAGGCCACTGCACATTTCTTATCTAATGTAATTAATCATGTGGCCTACTGGCACGGCAAATGTAATCGAATTACTTTGTGGCAAGTGACAAACGTTTTCATCTGCAGCGTCAATTCATTTAAATATATGGATTAAAATTTAGTTGTATAAGCTGCTAAGAAATGATACCGATAGCTTTTATAAATAAAGTTCGTTTATATGGAATATATAAACTAGTATTTCTATTTAATATTGTAATTAATCTTGAGGCTAGTCTGGTAGTGGCATAATCGATACTATTGAATGGTTTCTTTGTAATCATTCTAAAATTACTACAAAATAAAATATAATATCCATAACAAATAATTCGGTGAAGCTATTGAGACATCAATATGAAAACGTAACGATAATATACTTATTATTAAAAATTGAATAACAAAAAATCTAAAAGCTTAGACAATGTAAAAAAGAAAAAATTTTAAAGAAGTTCTTAATCTATTATTTACGAAATTTATTCATTATCTATCCTAATCTGGCTTATGAATTTTATATTTATTTTTTAACACTTACTTGCTTTACTTATCGCTAACTTATCTTAACACAGCTTAGCATAGACAAGTTTCTTGTTACAGTTGAAATACAAGTTGTAATAAAAGACGAGATAGATGTAAAAACCACAGACCGTATAGCCAACGTCATGTGACATATGGCGCGTAAAAGAAACACAAAAGATATATTAGTTCATACACTGGAATCGATGAAAATCGTGTGTGGAAAAATACAGAAGAATAAGGCAAAAAAATTTCGAAATAAAAATACAAAAAAAAGTGCAGTGTGCAACAATAAATTGTGCACCTTATGACGTACCAAATACAAAAGCACTCAACGAACATTTTTCATTATGCTTTTTAGCTTGATTTCTCTCCAAATCTCCTCGCCTGTCACCCTACGTCCTTTCTCTATATTTCTAGAATTTTTGTTTTTAGTTTTCTGATTGCTGGCTAAAATTGTTGCCGGTTTTGTTGGTTGGCTGACTGCACTTGGCCTAAAGTTGATTGCATGACATTGTTCTTAGTTTTCGCTTACATATCGTATATAGCCCAACAAAACCAACCGTTTCCATTCTCTTACAGCCCGTCCTATACCCCCCGCACACACCTTGGTTACTGTTGTGTGTGCGCGCGATTTGTTTACATTGATTTTGTTGTTGTGCACAATCAGAGGTCCCGCCTAGGTTTTCCCCCTCTAGATCGAGCAAGCACAGAGTGTTCGCAATGTTATTGTGAAAAAAATATATATTAAAAAAAAATCCCACTTGATTTTGCAGCTCTTGTTGAACTTTGATTTCTATTCTCTCTGTGGTGCTATATTTTGCGGTTTTTTATATACATTTATACTCTCCAATTGTGGGTATAGTACTTTTTGATGAAGAGTTGTGTATCAATTGGTTCAATTTTTAAAATAATGTTATTAATTGTTATGTATAAATATAGAGGCCCTGGTATATATATCAGATGCCAAAGACGAAGTTTTCTGTGACAGTGTATTTAATCTTCGTCTTTTTTAACTAGTTTTTGTTTTTGTTTTATTTAGCTCCGAAATACTTGAGTGCATTACAATTTATTTTACTTCATTTTTGTTTGCACTATGCAATGATAAATGTTCAAGTAATAAACTTAAAAAATGCCCATTGCAAGTCATGTAAAATACGAAGAAGAGGGGGACGTGCAGTTGTGCGGTTTCCCGCTTCGATTCTCGAGTGTAAGAAAAGAACTCCAATGTGCTTTTTATACCCTGAACCCATTGAAAATGGGTGAAACAGGGTATTATGGTTTTCTTGAAATGTATGTAACAGGCAGAAGGAGGCATCTCCGACCCCATAAAGTATATATATTCTTGATCAGGACGACGAGCTGAGTTAATTTAGCGATGTCCTTCTGTCCGTCTGTCTGTCCGTCTGTCCGTCTGTATGAACGCAGCGATCTCGGAAACTACAAAAGCTAGAAAGCTGATCTTGGTCTCATTCAGTTCGTAT
>SCDY01000964.1:0-40429 GCA_004143825.1 Drosophila micromelanica | reverse complement strand
TATGGGGTCGGAGATGCCTCCTTCTACCTGTTACATACATTTCAACAAAACCATAATACCCTGTTTCACCCATTTTCAATGGGTTCAGGGTATAATAACTAAAAAAAAATAATTTGTTCATAAATATATTAATTTTAGACCGCTTATTCCTATGGAACCCATATGTTATATCGATCTGACGTTGATAAAATTTTGCTAAAAAGCTACGAGTATATTCACTCCTCCAATTCCAAACAAGAAAAATGCATTTTTTATTCAAAAAATTTTTTTTCGCTACTGTGCAGTAAAAATAACAAATTATCGCCACATTGATTAGGATATACCAAAGGCGGAATAAATACTGGAGCTTAATAAATTGCTGTATCGTATTGCTATATTTTCACTTTAGCTGTGCTCAACTTAGACACAGTGCAATTGGCTTGGTGTCACTGTGCTGCACGCTTGCCCTCAATATGACGACAAGTTACATTTGGTTAGCTATCTGCTATGACGTCATTACCCAAATCTCGCACACACACACGGGCTGCTTGGCCTGAAAGAGGAGCTGGCAGAGCGCCTGAAAGTATGCCGCCCGCAACAACTAGCAACAGTTGCTGCTGGAACTTTTATCCGCTGCAGCTCGACTCGCGTTACCAAATTCTGCACCCGAGAGAGCAATTCCGAACGCAATGCCGAGCAATCGTTATCCGTGCGTCGCGTTCGTGTTCGTTTTCGCTCGCGATTTGTATAAAAAGCTGAGGGTCCTGCAGCCAGGATACAGTCAAACGAAAGACTTGCCTGCGTACGTGTCTGCCAGAACTGAGAAAATTGAAAACAGTTGAATAAGCGGCCAACAGACCGTTAGAATTTGAAACAGTTTTAGAGTGACTGTGCACAGTGGTACAGAAGGCGTTCAAATTTGATTTGTGCTTATTCGAAGTTCGCGACGCGTCGTCAAGAAAGCCCACTTAAGGTCGGACAGAACGCCAGGCACCAGGACGCGGAGCACCCCAGCGAGCAGAAGCCAACCACAATGCAGGCAGTGTACAAAACTGCACGCAGGAGCAAGTGGCTCTTGGTGCTCCTCTCAATGCTGCTGAATGCGGTAAGTGAGGTGGCTGGACGGAGGTACAGGGGATAAATTGCGGGGGATTATCGTATTTCAGTTTAAAAATTTGCCGCCTTCAGCCAAGTTATCAAATAGCTTCAGCGCAGCATTTTCTGTGGTTTATTCTATGATTGTGTCTTTATGTGTGTGTGTGTGTGTATGTGTGGTCAGGAACGTGTGTGCAGCGGGGCGTAAATTATCTAGCTTTACAATTTTTCAGAGTTTCTTTTTTGTTTAGCGTATTAAAATCCTTATTTGAATGGATTTGTGTCAAACAAAACAGATTTCAATTATATCTGCTTAGCGCAGTTTTTTATAGGGGGGAAAATATAAAAAGGATGGTAAGGAGGAGAGAACGAGTGAGATTGAGTAGGGTTTTCTATTGTTAATTCAATTGGCTTTGAAATTGTGGAAAAACAGGACAGCTGTGAAATTGGATATCGCGACCAGGTTAGCAATCTAATATTTTTTTAACATGAATTTATGCGTGTTTTAAAAAAAAATTAATTATTTGCTTAAAAAAAATAATAAAATAAAAAAAATAATTAAATAATTAAATATTAAAATATTAAGTTGTATGTTCTCCTACCTGTGATTTCTACATTAATCAATAAGATTTAATTTGTTTAAAGTATATTTTATTCTATGTGGTTACAAATCTTGATTGCAAAAGATATATCTAGAAGAATAGGCTCAGTTGAATAAATTGAATAAAATAAATATAAATTAAATAGCTTATAAGAATTATGGAATATATTGTTCTTTTGCGAATTTTCACAATTACAATTACAATTTGTCTCCAACATTTACGCCTTCTTCTGTGGGCACACCCCCCACAATTACTAAATGAGAAAGACATTGCATATCCCTTGAGTACTGGTACAGTATGCACTTATAGGGAATGGACTTGTCCACCTGTTATTTTCTGCAATTTTTCAGTTGCACTCGGTAAACGCCTTCGCTGTGTTGTAATTTATGTTGCCACGCCCCCCTCAAGGGCTTTGTGGCAGGGACAGCAGCCAACAAGCTGCTGTTGCAACAGTTGCCATTTTAGCTACCAGCTGCCTGGCGACACGTGCGACTGGCCCAAAGTGCAATTTTTTCTCTCAATTTTTTATTTCTTTTGCCATACATTTTTTACAGCACAACATTGAACATTTTTTGCGGAATGCAGAACAGTTTCTATTGTTGCCTGTTGACATTCGTTGACATTTGTCAACGTTCGCCTGTGGTCGTGACCTGTAACCTTCTCCCCGTCTAACCCGCACCATTATGTCAACAGGCCGTGACAGCTGTCCGTCATAAATGCGTGACTGTGGATGAGAATTGTTGTGGCAAATAATTTTCTATATCATATACCATGTCTAAATTCTGTCACTGTCTGTCCCCCCATCCTCAGTCTCAGAAGTGATTTGCCATTTTGCACGCGGCTTAATTAAAATTCTGTCATTTTATCAAGCATACGCCATGTTGTGCCACCAGCAGCAGCACTAATAAACTCCTCTTAGAAATGGATTGGATTACACAAATGTCTCTCTCTCTTTGCTTGGCAGCACACAAAGGAATGCTGCAAAAAGTAGTTAGCAGGAACTCAAGTAAAAGCCTGTACATGTTAAAGAGGGGAGAAAAGCCTTTGCCCAAGCGGCTTAATTGCGGTTGGCGCTTGAGTGTAATTAAAATTCTTTGCGAGCATGAAATAAAATGGTTTATAATCTGTCCAAAATTGTTTGCGGCTTAGCTTTGGATTTTACGTTAAGAGAGGTGATAAAAGCTTTGCAGAATTCTAAATAGATGCATTTTTATGAACTATTCAATAACATGTGGTTTAAAAAGTCAAAACAACAAATTGAAATGTTTAAAGTAATATTATAAAAATATTTTGAAACCGTTGACTTAATGGCCTTTTTTTCCCTCGATCTGTCCGTCGGATGCAATTTTTTTTCCTATATTTTAGCGAAAGCCTTAAAGTTTTGAATATTTAGGCATATATAAATCTTAACAATTTCATAAAGTCCTTATTTCTCTTATTATTTAACTTTGCTGCTGGACTGTTGCGTGTTCAGTTTTTGTATGAAAACCCCATATTTCTTTGTCGTTTATCAATTTCGCGTTGCTGGCAGAAATCAATCTGATTTCTATTATCCTGTCAACGAGACGGTTGCAATCTCTGTCGTTGACAGATGCAATGACGTCGACGTCGATTTGCGTACATCTGCATATCAATAGATATATAGACATTACATATATTACAACGCATTCTGGATGACATTTATTAAAGTTGCAACGTGGCAGTCTGGGTGATAAGGACAAAGGAGGTGGCCAAAGTATCCTGTGCAGCTAAATAAAAAACAAAAACCCCAGCATTTTATTGAAATGTCGTCATTCGAACAGTTTCATAATGAATGTGGGTGTGCCGTGGGTACTTAGCGGATAGTGGGTGGTGGGTGGTGGGTGGTGTAAGGTGTAAAGGTAGGCGACTTCGTGGGTGAACATGTTCACCACGTAACAATGTCGTGCGGTTTTGCATATGGAGGATTTATGATGCAGCACTGATTGGCATTGACAGTTGCGCTTGCCAATCTAATTAGATGGCCAGATCGATATATGAGCGGGCAACATATATGAATACATATATAGGTATACACAGTCATTAATTTTTGTGCACACAAATAAACTTTAATTTGTCAAAACTTTATTTATGCAAAACTTTTTTATCGTACACGATATTTGCAGTCCTTACATATCTTTGCCTGTGCGTCATTAAATCTTCACGTTGCGCATACGCGCTGTTTGCCGCACTGAATAAATGTAGCTGAAATAATCAATGTTTACGGAATTGCAAATGAGCACCTGCAAGCATATATATGCATATATATATATATATTCATTATCTTAACTAAACAGCAGGCAAGGCACACCCTGAAATTCTCGCACACACAGATTCCGATATGGATGTTATTTCCTGCTCTTGACTTGCCCCATAAATAACCAACTGCGAAGGGAACTCTGAGCCACACATAATTGACAATTCACACCTGTAACAAAACGTGGACGGATACTTTAAGGGTGATGCCACCATTGGCTCTCCCCTAAGCGCCTTTTCGTGCGAACCTGGGCCCAGACATTGGCCAAACAATTGTGTCTCAAAGTTCGACATAGTCTGCAAAGTTTGTGGCCAAGTTTTTTCGGGTCGTATTTTATGTAAAATCATTGATAAATATTGACTTTGATTAGGCGCAACTGCTTAAATATACTTGAATTTGTATTGTCTTTAGGTAATCAACTGCATAACAAGAAGTTAATTAACGAACTTAAGCTAACAGAGTCTTTGTAGAAGCTTGCGCTTACTTGGGAAAGTTTATTTCATATTGCACTGAAGTAAACATTAAAATATGACCTGAAATTGCACATTTTTTTATTTTTTATTGTACGTTTTACAAGTTAGACATAATTCATTTTACAGACTTTTCTTTCACTTTATTGAGTTTATTAAAATAAATAAATTAACTTTTGCTTAATTCGAAAGTTATCACAACGCTCAACATAAACAACATTTTTGAATAAAAGTAAAGTATTGATATAGTTCCAATAATACATAACTTCATTTCTGCTCAAAGTCAAATCAATTTTTTTTGTATATATACGAAACACATTTACGTGCTTAACTTTTTAATACATTTTTATATTGGGTTTGTACTACATAAATAGTTAATAAAGTATTTTTGTAGTTTACCAAGAGAGTTAAAAACTGCTGAAATGCTTACCCGAACTATGCAACAAGAAAAAGGCACCGTGAAAAGCTTTTGAGTTTTTGTGCACAGCATTTCGACATTTTTCTTTAGCCATTTTTCGAGCTATTTATTAAAAAAAAATGCAATCTATTTGCAAAACATGATGCGAAAATAATAAAAGCTATGCAAACAAAAGTAGAAATCAGAAAAGTAAATTAAAATCGCATGAAATCATGTCGACAAAAGATATGTGTGGGCTGCGGCGTGGTTAACTGATGTAAGTACCAGAATAAGGGGGTGAATGGGGGGAGGGGGGCTCAATAACGTGTCGTTTTGCTGGCTGCTGGCGCCACATACAAGCGACAAGGGACTTAAAATTTTTACATTCTTTGCATTTTTATTAAAATACCAGGATGTCTTTTGCTTTATTTCGCACACCCACGTATATTACACTGTGGGGGAGGAGCGGGGAGGAGCAACATTTGTTGCTTTTATGGCCAAAGCATTTACCGTAACAGCCTTCAGAATGCGGCAGCGTATGTTAAGAATCTGTTGCATACTTTTGGATGCTGCGAAAATAGAAAACCCGCATCCACTCAAAAAGCGGGTTTTTTATTTTTTATTTATTTAACATTGTGAACGAAATTTAAGGAAAAAAACCAATTCCTGGAATTCATAAAAATGCGTAACTGTTGCCATGGCATTTCAATGTTGGCTGACAGGTAATTGATTCGCAAAGGTCACCATGGATCATGTAAACGGATTTTAATTGAAAACTGTTGAGTTCATCACCTGAGCAGCACATCCTTTAGCCGTGTGTGTGTGTGTGTGTGTTAGTCTTGACAACTTGATTACGAGAACGAAATCAATTTAAGGGGGCGTTGTTATTGATTGTTAAGCTCTGATTTGCTATAAAGAAAAACAGAGAAAAAGAGGAGAACAGTCAAAGGAACAGCTGTGCTGTTGTTGTTTTTGGGACAAGTGGTTTATCACCACAATCAATCACTAATGTGGTGCGTAGGCTTTTCGCCATATGAAGATATCCACTTAATAACATTAGGAAAATTTTTATTGTCAGCTGTCTTTACACTTTGACATTTTTTTGTATAAAAAATTAATAGTTTTGTGCTACATTTGTTTTTAATGTATAAGACTTACCTAAAGTACTTCAATATTATACTTTAATGTAGAACGTTTTACGTTTACTTAGTTCGCTTAAATATCGAATAAAAGAAACATTTTCTCTGAGTGTATGGCTTGTGTAATTGCTGGTGCGCCCACACACACAAAACTGATCATCAACGCCTCCGCTTTTATGCATACGCCTTTTATAGTTGCCTCTATGTTAATTTTGTATGTGTTCCATTGTGGGTCGTTGGGTTTTATGAAAAGCACGCCACAAAGGCGAGAAGGAGATGGGGGAAGAGGGTGGTGGTGGTAATTGCAATTAAAGCTGAAGGAAGTGCATATGTGTGTGTAATGGCCAGAGCTAATGTCCTCGGCATGTCAGCGATTGTTTAATGGACGCTTTTTGCTTTTATTGCCAACCGGACAAAATGGTCGCGGGTTTTGATGCGAGCAGCAACAGTGTTTCCAAAAGATTATTCCAAAGATAAAAGCTCACTGAGCAGCAGCTACATTTTTGCGTACAGTAAATGCTAATGAATATAAAATATAATCGAATTATAATCTCACAACAAAGAAGCTTTTAAATGAAAATGCAAAAAAACTGTTGCCATAATCAGTTGACCATTTTCTTAAGACACTTGTCAAAAAACAAAGCTATATGTGGCTTACCTCAAGACACAGTGGGCAAAACAATTCTGTGAAGGTCAAAACACTTAAGTCCTAATGCTACGCACAATATTTAGTTAAGCAGAGAAAAAGCCAAACGAAAACGGTAAAAAATGCGTCATTAAATTACCTCCAAAGTAAAGCAAGAAAAGGTGTAGTACCGAAGCTTAAATACTCTTAAAAATTTTAATGCCTAACAATTTTATTCCTTTGGAAAGATTCTGTAATATATTCAATCTAAATATCTTTAAACTGAAGCAAGTTTTTTAGAAAAACTTAAGTTTTGATTAACTGTTTTTGTAGCCATGATAAAAACTGAGGACTTTTCGCTAGGGTATAAAAAGAATCACAGAAATAACAGTCTCCGAAACAAGACCCTGCTCGGCGATAATAAAATTTGCTTGCTGCAGGACGCAGGCGACATAAGCGGCTCAGTGGGCCAAATAGCCCCCAGAAATGTTGCCGACAGGTTGGCAGACCGTTAAGCTGGGCGTGGCTGACGAGTCCATGGCCGAAAGCTGATTAAACTGTGGATATGGCGGACTTTGTTGCAGAATAATACCTTTTACGGCCAATTAGCTAAGAATACAAATCGAAATTGCTCGAATCAAACCAGCTGAAGAGCCTGAGGAGCTTTATTGTTATGCGAGTCGTGTGCAATGGCAGGTCCTGTCAGCCTTTCATTTCACAATAATTTTAATTGGGTTTTTTGTTTCTGTTCCTTCGCATTGCAAATTAATTGAATTTTTATTATGCGAAAGGACGCGGTCTGGCTTTGACACTTTCGAATTGTCATTTCATTTTTAATTATTCTGCTGAAAATTAAACAATTAAATATGATCGCACAATCAGCAGCCGGAATTCGCAGGATGCATTGTCAAGTGTCTGAAATATAAAAGCTCAGACAAAGTGGGTAATGCTAATTTTAATTATTTAACCAAGTGGACTTTAAGGTAGTTAAAGTTGATGATTATTAAAGCGAAATTTAAATTGACGCTTAACTTAATACTAATTTTGCTCTTTGTGGTAAATTGTTTGTGTAATTTGATTAGTTTTTATAATGCTATTTTTTTTTTAAATATATTATTTGGGTCATTGCTCAAGTTGGGAACATTTTTTTCCACGAAAATATTATTGTGTGTCAATCTAGGCAAATGTCAGGCATAAATTTCGTAAGTTTTTCACAGCAGCTGCTCATAAATTCCTTTTCCTACATATATTGCTAAGCCCCACGTTGCCGACTCTCCTGTTATTCCATGAAATTAGACAAAGTGGCGAGGCAAACAATTTTGTGAACGCAACTTTTCCACGTGGCAAGCTTCGCGCTTCATTTGTTGTGACAAGAATTTTTTCTCTCTAAAATAGTAGGCAAAAAATGCGACGCTTTGCCACGCCCACGTATCGTTTGTTTGCCCAAGACAAACAAGAGGCTGTTGTGCTACCAGGGGGGCTTGTGACTAGGATATTCATCCATGGCACAAAAGACGACTGTTGCTGGAATTTCAGCGTTTAAATTTTGAAATTAAATTTTTGTAGCATGCTTTCGGGCGCTGTTGCTCTTGAGTATATGGCGTGAATTGGCAGTTTTATGTGTGTAACATCAACAATGTCAAGCGATCCAACTCATAGTTGTTTTTGTGGTTGCTGTTTGTTTTGCTTTACAATCTGCGCAGTTCACATGAATAAATTCACACAAAAAGGAGACCGCCGCAGGACTTGCGCTGAAAACTGTGCACTCACATTTTGCGCACTTTTTGCATTGTCATAAAACGATTTATGATATTCTCATGCATATTTACGATTATATGGCAATCGTTTATGATACTGCCATCATTTTACGCATAGCGATAATCTCCCATATTTTCTGTCCCTTCCTGATAAATTCGTACAAAATAAACAAGAGAAAAAGTTGTCGATTTGTTTATGATTTGCTTTGGCATTTATTGGGCTATTTGCTAACGCTAGCCGGAAATTGATTTGAATTTTCATTGTAATTAATACTTAAAATTACAATGAAAATTTTATATTTTGAATGCCGAATTTTTTATTTGTTTTGATAAGCTAATATTGAATTTGGATTTCTATTTGAGGGGTTTCAATTTACCAAATTGTTTTTATTGCATTTGCGAACGGTGCATAAAAAAAATAAATAACAGAGGTTTTTATCTGTCAGCTTTTGAGTACAGCTACTTTGACAGTTCCATTTGCCTTAACTGTGATTGTCCACTTAGCAGAGCTTTCACTGTATTCGCTTCGCTTAGCTTCTAATTAGCCTCAGCGTTAAGCCTTATCAAATATAACAGAAAGCCACAGGATATCGTTTAGTTGATGTGGCAAACACCTGTAGGGCATTATTTCTGGTGCTAATATGAGATAAGATAAACAGCAACAACAACTTAGGCACAACAAACACACACACGCACACACACACATGAGTGCACATAAGTAGTTGTCAATTTCTATTTGAGATTTACGACGTTTGCGTTGCGGACGTTTGCGCCGTCGGCGAGCACATTCTACGGCACATCCTGCCCTGCACCCTACTCAGCACCCCGCCCCACCACACATCCCATCCCTTCATGTCCTTTAGCCAGCAGCCAGCTGTTCAGTTATTAAAGGCGTTTGCTTTGTCTGTGCGTGGCGCTGTTCCGTGCTGAGAGGCAGGAAACGCCATACACATTCACACACACACACACCCACTCACATATGCATACACACTGAAACACACACACCATACACGCCTCTTCTTAGTCATATGTAAGATTCTCCTGTGTTGGCTTCTTGTTCTTGGCATTACCCTTTTGCTTTAAGAACCAACTCTTTGTCCTTTCCACCCTGCCCTCTCTTTGCGTCCTTGTTTGCGTGTATATTAAAAGCTAAATATTATGAGTTCAGCTTAGATTTTTTAGTAGATAAACGTCCAAGGATGTGCTTGAAGTGCCGCAGGAGGTGCCGAAAGGTGTGAGCAGCAAAGTTGTTGTGTCAGGCGTTGAGAGGATTTTAGGAATTTGTTTGCCTGTTGCTACACAGGATTAGCCTTGAATTCAACGTGAGAACATTATTTCATTGAACTATATTTAGGTTGTTTATAAGCTGCGAGTTGAAAACAGGGCTTATTTTTAGATAGATTACATACAAGTCTTGAGAATAGTCAATAAACTTTAGTTTCAATACATAAAGGACTTCAATGACGTACTTCCAGGACAAGTGCTATAAATATCCTTGCATACGCCGCATTTGCGGCACGCGCAACAGTTGGAACATTATGTAAATGTCGCGCATTAAATAAGTATGCGAAAATACACCGTTAAGGTGTTGCGCTTGAGGGGCTGATAAATGACGCACAAAAGTATGCAACAAATAAAGCAATAAATTTCCCAAAGCAGCCGCACTCGCAAAACTGCCATTCAGTCGAACGGTGGATGGAGAGGGGTGGGGTGGGGTATGCGCCAAGAAAAAGTACGTTGCAAAGGCGCCGAACATCGACACATTTCAAAATTAATTTAGTGTAAATAATTGAGGCAATTAAGAGCGTCTCGCAAGTCCTTGTGGCTAATTGAAATGTTGTCAAGCGCATTTTTCACTCAACTAAAAAACTCTTTTCCCGTTTTCACCATTTTCGCAGGCCGTGCAGCCGCGCGCCTCCGTCGTAAATGCCACGGAGGAGATTGGCAATGTGTCGCCCTGCGAAATGGAGTCCATAATAAATCAACTGATGAATCCCAGTCCGGAGTATCAGCTACACGTAAGTCGCTTGTAAATGGATAAAGGGATTGGATTACGCTCTTCTTGGGGGTAGCAGATGTGCGGGCTTTAAACTTAAATTGCCAATTTACCTTCTCTGACAGGCTTCCGCCTTGCGCAACCAGCTGAAGAACCTGCTGCGGGAACGCCAGCTGGCTGTGGGCGAGGAGCAGCCGCTGGGCGATTACGCCGACTACTTGGACGAGGACAAGCGTTCGGTGGCCGCTCTGGCCGCGCAGGGACTGCTGAATGCGCCCAAGCGCAGTCTGGCCACACTGGCCAAGAACGGACAGCTGCCGACGGCGGAGCCGGGCGACGACTATGCCGACGCCGAGTCCGGCGAGCCCAGCGAACAGAAGCGGTACATTGGCTCCCTGGCCCGGGCCGGTGGACTCATGAGTTTCGGCAAGCGCAATGTGGGCACACTGGCCCGTGACTTCCAGCTGCCCAACGGCAAACGCAACCTTGCAATGCTGGCCCGGCTGCAGAGCGCACCGGCCACGCATCGCGATCAGCCGAAACGGAACGTCGCCGCCGTTGCACGCTATAATTCGCAGCAGCATCAGAATCAGCGCAACAGCGCCGAGAAACGGAATCTGGGCGCCCTGAAATCCTCGCCGGTCCATGGCATGCAGCAGAAGCGCGACGACGAAGAGATGCTGCTGCCCGCCGCCGCACCCGACTACGCCGAGCCCATGCAGAACTACTGGTGGTATCCCAGCTACGCTGGCTACGCAGATCTCGACTGGAACGACTATCGTCGCGCCGAGAAACGCTTCTTAGGTGAGTACTGAAAAAAAGGTTGTGAGGGCTCTAACCTTGCAGAGAGTCTGACCGGGAGCTAAAGTTGCCTTAAAGCTAAAATTAATCTGTAAATTTTAAATAATAAAAATTTAGCCATATTATTACGAGGATTCCTTTTCTTGAAGCTTATAAAGGAGTTAAAATATTTTTAAACAGTTTCGCAGTCCTTTAAATCTTCCTCTAATTGTCTGTTTTTATGCAAACTAATTTTTCAGTTTTAAAACTACATTGTTATCGAGCTGACATTAGAAAAAAAAAAATTGGCTGTTTAAAATCGATAAATTTATGATTTGATTTTTGTTAACGGCATTAACGTTAAGTTCTTTTTTTGCGTCCTCAGACCAAAGGATGCCTAAAATTGAGTCCGATTGAGGTTTGAAAATCTATCGATATATCGAAGTAATTTAAGCAAAAAAAATCGCTTCCGATTCGTTTTACTTCTGAAAACGAATTTTAAGCTTTAAGATATTGTTATTTTCAAATTAAACTATTTTTTAAGTAAAGCTCATCTGCAAGGGTATTTAGTGGAGTCTGCGGCTCGCCGCAGATAGTTTTGCCCACTTCTGTGGATCCGCCAGCACCACTGCACCTAGTTAGCGGCTATGCTGTACATTCTTATGCACAATTTGTATATATATATATATCGCTACCTTATGTATTGAAACGATTGACACCAAAGACACATCCAAGGATCCTGAATTGTTTGGCATTGAGCATGGCAATGGGGCAACAGGTGCCGATGCCGATGCCATTGCCGAGGAGCTGGATGAAGAGGAACAGCAGCAGCTGGCAACGCCGCAGAAGCGTCACATTGGCGCCGTCTATCGTTCCGGCTTTCTGCCCAGTTACCGTTACTTGCGCAGCCCCACCGGCGGTGCCGGCGGCCGTTTTAGTCGCTCGGGACGTGCCAGGCAATTTGTATGAGTAAATGGCGATGGTTCGATGTGTGCTGCATACTTTTATAATTTCCTTCATTGAACGTTTCTACCTTTTATTTCAAAATTCATTATTTACGAACTGTTTAACTGTATGTGGTATATGGAATGCGAGTTGTATCCTGCCTGAAAGTATTCGTTGAATCCAGTCTGTCACCTGTCGTTATTATCAAGCTTTGGTCTCTGTATAATTCAGTTGGTAGTACAAGCATGTTAGCATCGTCTTTTAGTGATAGTTTCTTCAGGTACTCAACTCTTTCTGTAAATTTGCTATCATTATTTTGTTATTTAGCTATTTGATGGGATACAGCATGTCCTAACATATTCTATCTTAACATATAGTAAACGAGCCAATAAAGTCTTTTCCAACTTAATATAACCTAACAACACCAAACAAAAATTAACCTAAGCTTACAAAATCTATCTTTACCTAAAAATTCAAATCTAACCTCACTCAAAGCATAAATATACCTAAAGCAATCGCTTTAAATTTTCTTTCTAATTCACAAGTTCTACTTGAAGCTTGAATTCGCAATTTCTATGTCTTTTGTGCTCTTCAATTTCATTAGAAAGGAATTATATTTTTACTCACATTTCCGTTAAAGGCATTCGACATACAATTTGTGTTAATATTCAAACAGTTTGTCCAATTGGCTGTCAAACGGAAATTCAATTTTCCGTATGTTTGGCAAATCTGCACACACTTTGCCAAGCCCCTCCAATACCCTATCCGCTCCCTTATCCCTATATCATTGCGTGCTAAGGATAATCGTCTAATTTCCGGCATTTTGTTTGCCTGCCACGATTTCCCCTGCCCCGGCCACAATGTAAGCAGTCTATTTTACTGCAGTTTATTTGCTGCTGAAAACATTTTTGTGAACTGTTGACGCAGGGAAGGCAGCATTTGAAATGTACTTTATTTCTAATTCCACGAATGGCATTTAAATGCGATAATTCAAATAGTTAGCCGCAAAAGTTTCGCGTAAAGTTTTTGTTTGTGCTTAAAGCTCTGGAGATTTTTATAATTTAACTTTTTGCCAAGTTTTGTTGATAACTAAAATATAAATTAAACGCCTACTTGTATAAAGTACTTGCGTGAAAACTGTTCCTGGGAACAATTTTGCAGCTTATAGATTTTATTGCATACTTTCGCGCGGTTACTTCAAGTTTTAAAGGCGCATTCATAAGAAACTAAAGCCTACTTTTGTGCTGTCATAAATAATAGATAAGTTTTCAGACAATCTTTATGGATTTTTAAAATTAAAAAAATTTTTTTCCTTCACAAATTTCAATATCTGCTGTAAATAAACAAAATTAATATTTTCTATATGTGTTGGCCTTTTAGAAACAATTGTTTCAAAAATATTTATAATATATGTTTTTTTTAATTTAACAGTTTTTGTTGTTTGTTTCGGCTCATTGGCATGTTTGGCAAAAGCGAAAAGTATTGGCATGTTCTGACTTGGCTTATGTTATATAATAATTTTGTATATGTATTCTATAATTTCATTTATAGTACTTTCAGTATACTTGGTGTAGGACAGCTAGAAGCAATTAATATAGTTGCATGTGTTCTGGAACGACACATCAAATATTTAATCTAAGCGTAATGAAAACAATCTTGTTGTGCACACATAGTTTTCGTACATCTGTTTAAATATTTTAATGGAGCTTAGAGGAAAGAGAACTAATAATTTTTGTGTGCGTGTTTTTGTGTTTATTGTTTGGCCACTGCAGGTCGAGTACTACCCCCAACACGAGCGACTGCGTCAACCAATCGCAGCCGTTTGTAAACGTTGTTTCCTACCTAATCGACCGATGATGAACTGGAGCGGTGCTGGCCTACGCGGTCGTATGTCCAAATTGTATGCGGATCCCATCCAGGCGTCCAGATCCTCAGCGGCATCAGCTGCACGCGTGCGCAGCATTTCCACCAATTCGCTGCCGAGCGGAACGAGCAATAGCCGAATTTATCCACCCTTCCATTCTTGGGGCACACCACCGCGTATCACAGCACTGCAACGAGGCGTCAATCGACGCAACGGTGAGTCCATGGACAATTACGATTACTAAAATATATCGAGACAATATAATCCATATACAATAAAACTAACAGTAACAACAGTATACAGTATAACAGTATACAATAAAACTAACAATATCTTATACAGATATAGAGATATATATATGTAATTCAGTATTTTCGATGTAGTAGTTCTTAACACACACCGAATACTCACACAAACACACACATGTCACACACACACCTGCAGCACCAGCAGCTACATAGCGCAAATGTATCTGTATCTCAAATATTTGCCGTAGTTCGGTGCCACTCCAATACGTATCTGTATCAAAATATATATACTAAAAAAAATATCTGTTTATTAATGAGGTAACTGATACCAGTGCAAAGCAAAACAACGTTTAATATCAATACTATACCATATCGTAAAACACTCGTTTATAACAAAAACACAACAAATCCAAAAATCCGAAAAACAAAAAAACAAGAACAAATTAGTGCCAATGCCGTACCTTAGCAGGAAGTGTTGAATTTGTATCCTTTTTATCAAAACTATTCATATTTTGCGCTAGTTACTTGCAACTCTAACTTAAAAACTCCCTACAAATTGTATTATTCCACTTATATCTTATACATGTATGTGTGTAACTGATCTATAAGACAATAAAAATAATAATAATAATAAAAATTATTTCCCCTGTTAGTGCAATGTTTTTGCCCAACTTGAGGCACAATTCATATAAATGAATATATATATATATATACCAAGATATAAGTATTCGTATACACCGAAGAATGTTGGAAACCAAAAAAAAAAAAGCGAAAAACATACTGCGTCAAAGACAATAATTAAAAAACTTTGGTAGGAATACAACAAAACAATACAGACAATAAATGAATTGACAATAAAAACAAAACCAAAACAAATGTATTGAACTATTTAAAAAAACAATTAAATATTGCATTCAATCATTTTTAAATATGTATTTGAAAAAATCTACAAAAAAATGAAAAACAAAGAAAAAATAAACCGTTTAAAAAAAACCTAACTAAAAACATATTCAATGTGCGTAATTATAAGTCTGATGTTGTCAATAATTAATTTACATATTTATTTCCAATTTAAAGTATTTCAAATGCAAATTAAAATATATATATAATATACATATATGTGTATATATACGATTATATATACATATTTACTTCGTTTATCTATGTATGTATTTATCTATGCATGCGGAGAAATGCTCAATGCGAAAAATGCGCTGTAAAAATAGTACACAATTATCAAAATGTTATATCTATATACAAAATTATATGAAAAATACTTCAAAATGTTTAAATAATACTTATAAAATATATACATACATACTTATTACCGGTTTGCTCCAACACTAAAGATTTTGCTGTTGTTTTATTTTTTGGGTCTTTGGCTGGTTTTAATATCAAATTTATTAAGATATAACTTTGCTGCAGAGTACTTAAAACTAGTAGCATCACATTCGACTTTAAAATTTCTTACCTTTTGTTGCTCATTTAAATTCTATTTTTTCTTTAAATTTAACCCCAAAAAATACAACATATTCGTTTAATATATCTTTATATTTTATACATAATATCGCTTTTAATGTCTTAGGTTAAACAAATAAATATATTTAGCCAGTGCAAACACGTCGTGATGCGTATCTAAAAGCCGTGTAATGTACATGCAAAATATAATATAAATTAAATTAAAATATTATAGCTAAGCCGACGATTTGCATATCGGTTAAATAAATAGGTAAGTGTCTAAGATGTACATGTGCCTCTGCTGATAAACGTAATTCCGATGCATTATTCTACAGTTAACTCAGATATCGAATATCGAATGTCGTCGACTCATGACCAGTACTTGGCCGTCTGTCCCTGGGCGGGCAGCGGATGATTGTAGGCGGCGGCGGCCACGTTGCCATGCGCCGCGGCAGCCGCATAATCGGTCAACTGATGCTGGGCGACCGCGTGGTGAGCCGCCGCCGCGTTGTAATTGGCCGCTGCCACCGCCGACTGGTTGAGATGGTAGGCGGCCTGGGACCAGTTAGAGGGCGACTCCAGCTTTGCATAATTATCGCTTAGGTGCAACGAGGGCGAGATCTTTGATACACTGTCCGCAGTCAGCTTGGAGAAGTCGTCAATGCTCAGCTTGGAGTAGTCTGCAACGGAAGAAAAAGAGAACAATTAGAGGGGATTTCAAAAAGCAAAAGAGAGGTGTGAGGTGGGAGAGAGAAGAGAAGGATATTTGTGGGGCTTGAGATTGAGATAAGATAGAAGGAAGATCAGAGAAAGTGGACAAACAGAAGACGAAAAGGAAAATGCTGGAGAGGATAGGAGAAGCGACAGAGAAGATCCTCCAGAAAAGTAAGAATAAGATGTTTGACGAGGAAATCCTTAAGGATTGTGAAATTACTAGAATAAAGTGAAGATTAGTTGTAGCTTCCAGCAAATAAAAAAATTCGGTGAATAAAGCAAATCGATTAAAATGGAGGAGGAAAATATGATGGGAAAGAAAATAAAATTAGGGATAAGAGAAGATTCTTAAGAATGGGATCCCAAAGAGCCAGGGAGAATGGGTCAAATAGGTGAAGAAAGTAAAAGAAATTAAGCAGATGATAAAGAAGAATCACGGAGAGCGAGTAGAATAATTGGAACTGTAAATATTCTTGATTTGGCGGTACCCACCTTGATGATAGTAGTTCTGGCCGCCGAAGTGTCCGTGCTGCGCGAAGCCGCCCGGGAAGCCGTGCTGCGCCGCACTCTGCACCAGATCGTAGCCGCCCATCTGGGTGTGGTGATGGGCCGCCGCCGCCGCGGCCGCTGCGCTGTGCGAGCTGGGTGCATGGGCGGTGGTGTGGTGGTGGTGCGAGCTGTCGCTCATGCCCGTCGCCCCGCTGGCCGTGGTGCCAGCGGCGGGACTGTAGCCCGCCATGGAGCCCACGCCCAGTGGCCCAAACCCAAGTGGTGCAGCAGCTCCGCTGGTGGCCACACCAACGCCGACGCTGACGCCGGCACCGCTGCCATTCATGGGCGAGAGGCCAGAGCCGGAGCCGCCAGAGTGCTTGCGCAGACGCGCCCGCCGATTGGAGAACCAGACCTGAATGCGCGCCTCCGTCAGGCTGGTGGTCTGGGCGAGCTCCTCCCGCGTGTAGACGTCCGGGTACTGGGTGCGTGCGAAGGCGCGCTCCAGCGCCTCAAGCTGCTCGGCGGTGAATGTGGTGCGGGAGCGACGCTGCTTGCGCTTCAGCGGAATCCCAGGCTCCGATTCGGTGTCGCTGATGTCCGAGTCCCGGCCTGGCCAAAGAGAGGGAGACGCAGTTTATTAAAAGGCTACTAAAATTATAAACGCCTCATAAGAAGCCATAAAATTGTTCACGCTCAGAGCTGCCGAATGGGAAATACGACGAAAAAATACGTAACTAAATCATATTCGATGGGGCGGCCACCGACGTGGTGGATCGAGTGACCCCCTCAGCTCCCGATCGTATGGGAATGTGAATGGAAATGGGTGTGGGAAATGGAAATGGGAATGGGAGTGTCGACGTTCACTGCGCGCCATTGCATATTAATTGAAACGTCAGGGAGCGCAACAAATCTGTCAAAAGCCGCCGCCGATCGCACCACAAAAGTCAGCAGATGATGCGCGGATCGTTGAAGTGGTTAAAGGGAGCGGGGGCGTAGTAAAAGTCACCACAGTTGACAAGTGACAATAATATATCAAATTACACAAGAAGATGATCGGCAAGTTGTCAACGAGATAAATCCACGGAGGAGTGCGCCAATTAACTTCGGCGTCTGTTTACGAAAGCGAATGCCGCCATGGCCACAAATCGGGCATGAAGCGCGGCGTGTGGCAGCGTCAAGATGACTATCGTTATGGTTATGGTTATGGTTGGATCTGGAGGGCATGCCAAATTATTTGGAGAGCTCATTACACAATAAACTGACATTGGGGTTGAGTTTTCTAACGCAGTTCAAAGCGGCACGGAATTATTCAACAAGATCACAAGATCATTTTTCAAAAAGAGTTTCCAGCACACACACACACACACACACACACACACAGAGAAAGTCACACACACATACGCTGTTGAGCCTGGCTTTGTCCTGACAGCGGAAATACTTAGCCCGGTTTCCGCAACGCCTTCGATTAAAACGATCGTCCTTAATCGTGTGTGTGTGGCGCAAGGAAAATAAAGTTGGGGTTGGGGCCATTTTGCGTTTGCGGTCAGCGTAAACGCGTTGTAATCTTTTCCGGTCTGTCCAGTGGGAAATTATTAATTGATTTAGTGGATTAGGGCACTCTTATTTCATTCTGGTGTGATAAATGAGGTCACCAAGCAGGCAAATACAGGAAGTGAGAGCAGGAACCAGGAGAGCATGTGATTCAATAACCCGGTACAGTTGCAACAAAAGCTTGATTTGAGACTAAGAAAACCTTTTACTCAAGTAAAAAGCTAACAGCGCTTTATGGGTTTTGTGGATTAATGACTCTTTCGTTTCTGTATAATAATAATTTTGCCTAAAATGTTAGTAAATAAATTAAATGTCAAAGTGCAATAATTTCTATTCAAATATATGTCTATACGAGGTCTTCAATCTTAGTCGCACCTGCCCACGTAAGCAATGCAAATCTTTCAATGGGTTTTGCCAAAAAATCATTTCAAAGCCCAACAAACCTTCGCACTTAAGTCCAAAATTTTAGGCACGCTTAAAAGCTCACAAAGCTCATAAAACACACCCAAAAAACCCTGCGAAAACAAATGAAATCTTCAGGTCTGGAACGCCCACTGTTTAGTGGCTCGAAAAGCAAAACTCACATGCGTATTAAAGAGTGGAAAAAATATTATGAAAATAAAAAAAATATTAAACAGAAGTCGACTATTAATCTTTCAACACACGCAACAATAAAACTTAATTATAAGAAACGGGTTCCAAAAAACTGCAGAAGCCGTTCAATAAAATCGAACGCCAAGTGAGAAAAACAAAAGAGCAAGAGAAAAAGCTAAAGAGAATGGTAGAGAGAGAGAGAGAGTGAAAATAGAGAGAGGTGAACAAAAATCAATTAGTTTTTAAATGTTAAACAATTTATTAATTTGTTGTTACTACAAGTGAAAAAGAGGCTAAAAAAAAATAAAAAACAATCCAGCAATTTAACAATTTAACAATCCGAAGGTGGCCTCAAAAACAAAGATCAAATATTTTTTTGGCACCACTCTGGCTACCGGTGGTGCTGTGGCTTTCTTTTCCAGCAGCCCAGTGATAAATTGCTGTGGTTTTGTAATCCGCGCGGGGTATCGATCATTTTCAACGACGTTTCCAACTGCATTTTCAAACAGCAGGTATTAAATGGAGCTGCCAGGGGCACTGAGGGGGAGAAATACCCTGTGTGGTCAGGCCCCAATCCCAAAAAATAAAATAAATAAAAATACAGACTCTTGATGGACAGTCACTGGGCACACTTTTGTGTCTGAAAGGGCAAAGATCAAGCGACTGCACATTATTGAAATACCCCAAAGAGTCATAGAGAAGAAAACAAAATAGACAAAATTCTACAGTCATCAATCAACAAGAATCTGACACAATTTAAATTGCCTGCATCCAATATACGATTTCGACTCCATGGGATTGCTGCAATTGAAATACGCCAGCAAAAGATTTGTTAAAATATATATAGATATACAAAAATAAAAAAAAGCCTAAGTAAATGAAATTTTTTGTATCCAATTTATTGGCCTCGGTTATGACACTTTTTTTCTTCTTTTTATTAGTGGTGCCTCTGAGCTGGCGGCCACTGTCAGCTGTCAGTTGGAGACATGGAGACATGGAGACTCGGAGACACGCGCGGTTCTGTCACCGGCCAGATTTGAGATTTTCGGGGCCTTTAGCCGTCTGACATGGCTTATGGGGCGCTGTTCTTTTTTTAAAAGGCTTAAGATTCTTGTCAGCAAAAGGATTACAGGAGCATTAAAAATATATGCCACTTTTATTTGGAAATTTAACAAGCGTTGAGTTGGGATTTTACCATATTTTTTCGTCATGTTTTTTTTTATATTATTCTTTTATTCTATATTTTTTAATTGGTTGAGCTTTGTGCAAAGACCTTCAAATTTGAATTGGTTGAATAATCGTATGCACAGAATTTATTTCTTCATATATTTACTTCACTACTTTTTCATATGTGGCCCATGGTTTAATTAAAAAAGGAGCAGCTAAAATCTCTTCTTAAAACAAAACCTTTCTCTAAGTTCTTAAAAATATTCTTTGCATTTTTTATATCATATTATAAGCAGTTTAAAACGCACACACATCTAGCTGCCCGCCCAGCTTAGAGCGTTTATCCCAGAGCGTATAATTATATAACAAATATTTATTTAAATGCTCTCAAAACGAATATATTTAACATAAAGAAACCAAAATGTATGCTATCAACGCCCTCGTAATCTCCAAAGCGATGTGAAATACAAATGAGAGAAGCGTTCCCGAACATTTAAACTAATTTACAAAATTGTTAACAGTCCGAGCGAAGATTGAGTGGAGACCAAAAATTAGTTATAATCATAATCCGGCGGCAAAAGAGCCGATTGTACGGAGCCAGCACCCCCCGAAGATGCCCGATTCTGATTCCGTTTCAGAATGAAATGAAACTAATTTAAATAACAATGCACACAAACACTTGATCAAAACAAATCCCCCAAAGATGAGCAGACAAGCAGGACAGCGACAGAAACAGATACAGATGCAGATGCAGAGATACAAATACAGGGACAGATACTAACTCAGCCAGTGTTCGCCTGGGGTAGAGCCAAGTTGGCTAAAGTGTGATAATACGTTAATAAAATATTTTGTAACTCATCAACACGAACGAGCAACGCAGCGGTGCATCGACGGCGGCAAAAAGAAAAACTCAGTTGAGCCCCTTGGCCGCTGGCCCCTAACAATGAGATCAAACGGAACGGCGCAGGACACCCTGGTGGGCATTAAAGATGCCGCCACAGATCGGTGCATTTGAAGTCGAGGCGCTGCTTTTGTTACGTTGACACTTTTTTCGGGCATGAACGATTTTAATGGTTACCCGGTTCGAACAAATGAGCCACACCACAAGACCAGAAGATCCACCGACCATATGCATGATCGAGGGCATGACCAGAATGCTGTGTGTGTGTCAGAGTGTGTGTGAATATCGAGCGGACCGCACACATATGCGCTCTTAAGGAGCAGGATATATTTTTGCGCAATCACCACGGCCATAGAGATGGGCGAATGTTCGGGTTTCTAACACGACACGACAAGAATAGTCAGGGTTAAAAAAATGTTCAAACGAAAATATCGCTTATTTGTGTATATCTTAAATTTTATTGCGAAATTTTGTTTAAAAATGTTGCAAAGAAATAAAGATTTTTTTGTTATCAATTGCCTGCTATTTAACTTGTTTCCCAAAATTTAAAAAATTATAAATATTTAATTTCGAATCATTGTTAAATAAAATTGACAATTTTCAATTTTTCAATTTGGATTTCGACCTTTTTCCAAGCTTTATTTTTTTAAAATTTAATTAGATTTTTTTAAAGTTTAATTTCTATTTATAACTAACAACGCTTCTGTTCTTACTTCTTAGTTAGTCTGGTTACGTGTTCGTGTCACGAAGGAAAACACGACACTTGCACAACTCTAACGCGGAGTCTAAGTCTAACCCTTAGCTCTCTTGCTCTCTGTAGTCATTTGTCATGTGACACTGCAAGAATGCAGCACATTACACTCTCTCTCTCTCTATTTATCCGTTCTACTCTTTCGCTCACTCTCCAGCATTAGAGTAGGTGTGAACTGATCTCGAGTTCCATCGAGCGGCGACTGTTTGTCTTCTGCGGCCATTGCGACTTTTTCTTCTCTCTTCTCTTTTGTCTCTTATCTTCTTTCTTTAGTTTTATTTTTTATTTTTGCAAATAATTGAACCTGTTTGTATTTGCGTTGGCTCTGGGCCTTGTTTTGGGCCTTCGTGCCCATTGTTGCCGCATTGTCTGGCCGTCTAAAATATTTAGTAAATAGCCTCTGGCCATTCCCACGTCGTCCTGGCGGCCTGCTCGCTTCATTGGTTTGATCCATTGTCCTGTGCGCGGCTTTTCATTTACACTAATTACCACAAGTGTTTTTTTTCTTTTTGTGTATTTATTTTTTTGACTTTTTGTCGGTGTTTTGGCATTTGATTTTTGTTTGTGTTTCGTTTTGTACGTGGGTTACTTTCTTTGGAGTGGGCCTTGACCTGACATGGGTTGGCCTATTATCACGCCAAATAATACAAATCGCACGCGTATTTATCAGACACAAGGTCGGCATCGGACTGGGTTAGGGCAGGGCAGATTACCTATTGTTAATCGCGTTTAGCGTAGGCGTTGCAACATTTAGCGGCATGCTTGTTGCATCTACAAAACGGGGCGTGTCGATTTATCTAGCGGCATAGTTCGATCAAAAATTCGCTGTAATTTCTAGCCCTAAATATTACACATATTTATCTTTTTTGGGTTGCAGGTATATACTAGAAGAATCTCTTTCAAAACTCTTGAAAATATCCTCATAACATATTCAAGAAATTATAATTACTGAAAAAATATCCTCCTATTTTTAAAATAAAAAAAAAATTTTTTTTCATTAAATTTTAATTAAAAAAAAAAATAAATTTTTTAATCTGTATACCTTTACAACTTATTTCTTCTTCTTGTATATCATAAAATATTAAATAATAATTCCATATAATATAATGCAATTTTAATTGGCTTATGGTTTAAATGCGTATCGGCATCTGTAAACTGAAAACTATCAATGCTCCCAATAACATCTTTATTTTCTTTATCAAACGCATTTATTTGTTTTATTTTTTTTTTCGTATGTTTTTTTGTCCCCAAAAGCATTGGCTCCAGTAGCCAGCCCGCGTTTCGGTCACTTGCAGCCCCCACACATAAAAACCTCTTTGTGTGTGTGTTTCAGTTATTATTTGATATTCCACATATTTTCGTCGCTTTTGGTGTGTATGGAAGATCAAAGCGAGCCGCCGCTAAACACAGTCGACGACAATGGACCACGGATTTGAGCGGGGAGGGGGGGGCCAAGAGCTTCCCGGCCCTGGGAGCCAGTTGTATGAATTGTACAAAATCAAAATCAAACGAAATTATAAGTGAAATACGAGATGAAGAAATATATTTAATAATGCATAATTTTTTTTCTTTTTTGGCCCGCTTAGCCCTTTGCCCCCTCCCTTAGCCAACGTCCCCAACGCGGCACGCCGGCAAAGGAAGGCGTTGATTACAGGCAAAGGCACCGACTCCGGACCTGGTCGGATGCCCGGCCAGCTGAATGGGTCGTGCTCTCCACTGTGAATGTGTCTCTGTGAATGTTGTTCCGATTGCGTTCTGATTGTGTGCCCAGGATGGGTCCAGCTGACCAGGCAGCCAGACCAACCCAACCGAACATAATGACGGACGCATCATTACGAAGTCAGCGGAATTGGGATAGGGTTCGGGAATGGCAATGATGATGGGAAGGCGTGTGCTTATTATACGCTTCGACAACATAATGATAGCTCTTGTCTCGAAGTTATATAGATTATATTTAGTAATTGGCATTTGTACGATTGGAGCCACCATTTGGAGGATAGTTAAATGGGTTAGGCACACAGGTGCTGAAGGAGCACGGATAAACGATTAAAGGTATATTCAACGAAGTGAATTTAAGACAAGTTTAAAATATGAAAAAACGTACAATTAACATACGGAGTTTAATTATAAGGCTACGACAGTATGCATACTAAGCACCTGACCTTTCCATTTTCCAAACCATTTTTCATTCAGCTATAGGAAAATTGTTCTCACAGCATGTCACAGAAAGAAGAGAATAAATGTTTTCAATGACACCAGTCCAAAATAAAGAACAAACAACAGTTGCTTTCTTTCGCTCAAGGTTAGGAAAGACCCAAAACATAATAAACATGCACTGAGCAAATGCATTTAGAAGCATAAAGTCAAGGTGACAACTCTGGCTATCGCCCACTGGGCTATTGTGAGGCGGTTTGTGTATTGTGACAGAGTTGATACGGCAAATATCAGAGGCCGTCGGCAAATTGGACAATTGGCAAAGGGGACGAGAAATTCAAATGACGTCTTGTCGGCAAAAGTACAGTGAAAATGTTCGTCTAATGATGCAACACAAACACAACAGCCAAACAGACAATTTTCTAGTCGATTTTGAGGCTGAAAGTCGTAAACGGGCCAATAACCAGCGTCAACGGGCCCATAACCGAACGAGGCAACGCTTTGACCCCCGCCGATCGTTTATCGAATGACTTTGCATATTTAGCATGATTATTGGCCCCGTCCAGAGTGACGGAGTAGGAGCCAGTGCCAGTGTCGAAGTCGAAGTCGATGTCGAAGTCGAAGTCAGTATCAGAGTCCGAGTTGAAGTTGAAGACGAAGTCTCACGCAAGGTATTGGAAAACCGGGTTATTAGCTGTGCGATAGGTAGATAGGAGAATCTGGAATCTCGTGTACTTTTGATTCTCAGGTGTCATCATCTACACCTATTTCAGACTTGTTGTTGTTGTGTTGCCAACAACTGAACGGAACGATCGTTATCGTATAGGCCAGGCCAGTGGTCTATTGTAATATTTTGAGCGGCTTTGATTTAAGTTTAAGTCGCTCGTTCTAAGACGATCAAAGCAGCATTGCCGACACACACACACACACACACAGTCTGTGTTGATTTGAGCAACAAATGATTTGGGAATGATTTTCCGAAATTACATCAAACATATCAAATAAATGATCTCTAATTTTTGTAGCACGTTTCTACGCCAAATGAGAAAAAATCAAACTATTTGATCGCTACACAAAATATTGTTTATTTTTACAGGGTATGCACAACTTACCGCCCAGTATGCCATGTATCGTGTAGTCCTTGCGCCCATCTTCGCTGCCCCGATCGTTGCCCCTCAGCAGACGGCTGATCGATGAAGTCGACGGCGGATCCGCAAAGCCCTCCTGTTAAATATGGGGAGAAATGTGATCAATGGGGATATCTTGTAAATAGCCTTGCTTATGTATCTCTGCATCTTTTATGTGCATTTGTAGCTGTATCTGTATCTGTATCTTATCTAAATGAGCACTCGAAGTCGTAGCAAATCAGGCAAACAAATCCAATTAAGATAAGCGCTAGCCGCGTAAATATTTGTGGGCTACCGGTTGGACCCATAAATTATACATACGTTAGGCACTCGGACTTGGGTCTGGGTCCGGGCTCGGGGCTCGGAGCATGCACTGCAAGCATTGACATTAATTCCACAGTTGCTGGTCAGCTGCCCACTTGCTGTTTGGACAATTTTTAACTTGACTCCACTCTCTCTCTCTATCTCAATCTATTTCTGTTTCGCTCCCTCTCTTACACTCTCTGTGGCGTAATCCAATTAGGAGAAATGTCAAGCTGAGCAGGGCTTCAGAATTTGTCGCAAGATGTCACGTGTTGTCTTAAACGCCGCGACAGATCACAGGTGAGAAACTTAATGCACTTAGCTTGGCAATTTATGCGAAAAATGTGAGTAGAAGGTTGTCGCGAGAAAAATAAAAAAGTAATGAGAAAGTAATTTTACTTAAAGGAATTTGTGGACAAATACGCTTATATAAAAGCATTTACGGAAATCCATTTATCTATAGCTTCAATTAAAATTCCTAAAAAATCAACAAAAATGTAGACTTGTAAAATTATATTGAAAACTTAGATTTTGAATACAAAACTTCTCTCTTTCTTGTGAAATTTGGTAATATTGGGTGTACTGTACTCCCAATTTATGAACAAAATATGTATAACCAAAATCAAAATACTAGAATATACAAGTGATTATTCTTCATATGCATATCTTAACTTTAAAAATAATTTTTCTTATTTTTAAGTTTTACTCAAAATTTTATATACTATTTTCTTATTGTTTCTAATCAGATCATGTGTTTTAAATAGCTGTGGCATTTGTTTGCAACGTGAAAAAAAAACTGTCAGCAAATGTCTTTTTGTGAGCCACGCACCTGAAAGTCTGCCCAAAGCACAGATAAGTCGTAATTTTCGATTTATTTTTCTGGCTTGTCCATCAATTGATCTGAATGTAAGATCTAATGGCGCTTGGGCAGGCAACACCTTTTTCTGCTGCACGTAATTCCCGAGAAACATGAAATCGAAATCAAATCACATCAAAACAGACAAAATCCAAACCAATTTCTCATGCAATGCAACCGAAAACTGTCAGTTTTCATTAGAGCAACACGTCGACTTGAGCCTGAGCCCCAAACCCAACCCGAGCTCCATGTCCAGCTTGAGGTCCAGCTCTGAGAGCTGCCAACTAATCGCCGCAGAGCGAAGCGCAACTGTGCGACGCGGACAAGATGTCTGATCTCTGGAGTTGGAGTTGAAGCTCAGGCTGGAGCTGACCCAGCGTCAGCATCTCAAATGGAGTGGCATGTGCCGCAAACACTAGTTTTTTAAAGGTTTTTTTCTTTATGATAAATAATAATCACATTTTTCCACTAAAATTATGCAGTTGCCCAGGTAATGACCAAGTATACAAAGGTGCCACAACTGGCACCTCATTGACGTGGCTCAGACGCCGCTTGGAGCCAACTCAAATTCAAACTAAGCTCGTAAAAATGTTGCAATCGAGTACAATCGACTGCAACATACGCTAGTTTTGGTGTAGGAATGTGATAGATGGATGTTTAAATTGGGTTTTAGGTAGTTAAAATGCGGCGTTGTAAAAAAATCGTAGCATTTTTTTGACCGGGATATATATATAAAAGTTTAAGTTCTTAACTTTCTAAGCTTTAGTGCGCTTATGGAGTTTATATTAACAATCGGGCAAAGGAGCCGATATACCCCTTTACACTTTCTGAATAGTGTATATGAAAAAAACTGACATTTTGTCCAGTCTGGGCACTAGGAACTGCGCTTCACTTTGCTGTCTGGTTAGCTGCCCCACTGGCTGGCTACTGGCTCTTATTTCTATTGAATGTGTCATGAATATGACAACAACAACAACAATAATAACAACACCGTAGCAACAACAACAACACAAAGCACAACAACAAGAACTGAAATATGTTTTGATTTTCAACTAGACTTTTGTTGCGTTATTTACGAGTGTTGCCCCACGGCACTTGGCTGGAACTGGAACTGGGTCTGCGGCTGCCGTTCAGAGTGTTGTCTACCGGTTGCCAGTTGGCCGTTGCCCGTTTGTCCGTTTGCTTGGAATGTGTGACAGCTTATCTTGTAGCAACTGACAACTGCCCCACAACGCCCCGCTTCCCCGCCTCAGCTGTATCAGCCCCCTTTAAGCGGTTGCCCCCGACTGTGCGACACCTCTGTTGTTTTTTTTCTCTTTGATTTCTGGCTACACAAATTCAATTGAAATTTAATTAATTAGTTGACAGTCGGATTGACACTTGAGCGCGCTTTAAATATTTGTATATGTTTCTCTATATTCTTTCTTTTTTATTTTGGGTCTAGCATCTTGCCTGAGTGACAGGTGTGATGGCCAGGTCGGTCCCTTTATAAGATCTCTCATATGTGAAGTATTTCTCGGAAATCAGAGCGTGCAAAAAAAGTTGGACTACAAAATAGCTAATTAAATGTATACAAATAAAACTTGTTAATAAGTCAAATATCAAACACTTATATACTATCAAAAATCATGTTCAAATTTTTAGTTTAAGAACTTGTTGCTTTAAGAACTTAATTGCAGTTTTTGAAGTTGCACTTTATGATCTAAATTCGATACTGGCGATTAATCAATTGATTTATGCAATAAATACCACCTGAATCAATCACGAACATGCGGCGAACAACAACAATTGCCTCAAACCGAGTTGAGATCAGGCTCTGGCTTCGATTCGTTGGTCACGAGGAGCTGCGGATCCAGGCCGTTGGCGTATTCTAATTAAGCGTGAAGCGCACCTGGAGGCACTTTTTACGCCTACTGCCAGCCAGCCTGCAGATACAGATGCATATACAGATACAGATACAGATGTGCAGATACAGATACACAGATACATTCAACGAGTGATGCAACCGGCCGTGTGCCAGATCTTGGCCCGATCACATCGATGGCCGCTCGAATTGGTATCTCCACATAAACTGTAACTAATTGCGGCTTCAAATAAAGAGCAAAGAGCACCACAGCAGAGGGGAACGAGTGAGAGCGAGAGAGGGAAAGAGAGTGTACAATAGGAGCTGAGGGCCTTTGATCAGTAGGCAGCATGCCAAAAAATATTATATATACATATATATGCATGCGAGACAGTTGGTCTGGTGGCCCCTGAGCAAACAACATTGGCGTAGGTTCGGAAAGTATTAATTTTTTTTTGGAAATACGCTTTGTTTTTATTCTTTGTTGGCTGATATTTTTACCAAATATATTTATTTTTATTTTTTATGCTAATTTGTTCAAATGAAAAAAGATAAAAAAAAGTGTACTGCAATTTGTAAAGATTGTGGAAGGAATCTATATTATGTTTTGAAATGTGGTTTAACTTAAGATCAGTTTAAGGGTTCGGTTACGATGAAAATTTCTTAACTAAATATAGTATAAATCTGAAGCATAAAATATTTGTTATATAAATAAAAAAAAAAAATTGTTATGATTCTGACATCTTGGTTACTATAATTAAGTTCGGAATAACCGATTATTTTTTAAAAAAGTACATCATTTTGATTTTAAAAATTTTCTATAAATGTTGGAGGCGTTGTACATTCATGAATAACTTTTTGCTTACTATTCGCAAGAACATTTTTGTTATATATACATATATTATTATTATGTTTAGTGTATGGTGTTTCTTAGACCTCAAAATTAAAAATTGCGGAGAAAGCAGACTGATATATTTTGCCGTAGCCAACTCTTTTGATATTTCGCCGAGTGTATTCGGTACCGTTATATACACCACGAGCTGCATAAACTGCCAGCCACAAACTGGCTTGTTGCTTCATGATAAAATGCGAGCCAAACCGGAAGTTAGAAGCGATCGCCAAAGGGCAACAAACAAAACACATAAACAAAATAAAGGAGAACAAAAACAAAAGCGAAGAGAGAAATAAACATATTGCGCTGTGTTGCACCTTGTTGGCCTCAAGGATGAAACAGAGCACAACAAAAAGGCGGCCCACGTGAAGTCCGTTGGCGTTTTGCCGACTTTTATGCTTTAATCGATTTCTCAACGGTTTGGGTGGCAAAAATTTGCGAAAATTTGTCGTCGCCGTTGTACAACAAATTTGTCAACTGGCAATCGACATTGTGTTTTTGTTTTGGCCCTAACGGGCAGACGGCATATGCAAAGGGCCGAAACGGCCGGCAACGTGCCATAAACAAAGCCAGCGGGCGGCCGGAGCCGGAGCCGGGGCGAAAAACGACGTCGTGCCCGCACCCGAGTGTGCCACGTGACTTTTCGGAAAACGGAAGTAAGCCGCCGTCTCGGGTTTGTCTTGTGATCTGAATGGACATAATGCCGTGCGGTTAGAGCTACTGGGCGGCACAGCAAATCCTTATCCTATTTGTGCTGTCACATTTTATTGCTTCCTGCGCAGGTGCAGCGCAGTAGAAAAGCAGAGAGAGCTAGAGAGGGAACCACCCACTGTTCACTCACCTTGATCAGTTTCTCGCGTATCTCCCAGCTGAAAATGCCGGGATTCTCCTTGCGCAGCTCATCGATGCGTCCCTCAATCTCCGGCGAGGTAACCTTCGGCTTGCTGCCCCCAATTACGCCCGGCCGTATCGAGCCCGTCTCCTGGTAGCGATTCAATATCTTCGACACACAGCCATGCGAGACCCGCAACTGGCGCGATATTACACAGGGTCGCACTCCACTGGCCGCCATTTCCACGATTTTCAGTCGGATGTGATTGGGCAGCGGACGACCATTGATAAAGACGCCGCCAAGCTGATTGACGCGGCCCTGGCCTGGAATACAATGTTTTATACTTAAGTTTAACGGCCTTAATCGATGTGAAATCAAATTTGATAAACTTAATTTTTTAAACTTTTAGTCCAAATTAAATATAGTGACTGTTTTGGTATACTTCAAAAAATATAAATTAACATTTATTTTCGACTTTAAATGCACAATAATTATGGGTACTGATTCATGATAAAAGTTATATTCCGCATGAAATTTGGTTTGGTTTTAGAAAAGTTAAGTTAGGTGTTTAAAAGCTTTCCAAATTTAAATTTTTTCAATTTCGGCTTAATATGTTACAGATAAATTAACCAATTTAGAAACAGTTGTAAAGATATGTTAAAATAAATTATTAAAAAATTGTATGATCCGAATATTAAAACAAAAGAATGAATTTAATAAGAGGCATCCAATGGGATAATCGGTTCCGTTTTGACAAAGTTAGCCATATGAAGTCTACGCTGGACTTTTACTAAGGATGAGGGATATTTTTGTTAAATTTGGCAGTTTTAATGTTGCTTTTACTAATATTGACACATTTGATAATTTGGAAATAAAATTTGGGATTCTGAATTAAAAAGTTAACATGTAATTAAATAATTTTATTTTCAAAATGAAAATTTTACTTGCAGAATCGATATGGACAACCATGATAAGAAAAATAATTAAAATCGATCTAGTTTTTTGTTTTATTTTGTTGTATTTAGAATAATGAAAGGGAGCAAACCATGACTGACTTAGAATTTTTGCGGAGTTGTGCACGTTGAAAGAATGTAAGTAGGTTTTACTTAGGATTAGCTAGATCCTTTTAGTTAGTGAGCCCCAGATTGTGACTTACCTTGAAAAGGATAACCGGCAAATAGCGGTCGCAACGAGTTGGCACTGGACATATCCATTAGGAGTGGGTGTTTTGCTTATTAATTAACTTAGAAACTACGTTTGAAGCCGGCGCAGCGAGTGCACAGTGGACCACAGATCAGGGACTGTGGGGTCAAAATACATGCACTCGATGCAGAAGCACAAGAATAATGCACAATTCACATGGCTGGCCAATGGCCTGGCTGCTAATCACTGATAATACCTAGCTGCCTGATAACAGTAACTGTAAGTTGCGCGCACGCGATATCCGACGGAAGGAAGCGCGAGTTATATTTTTGCAAAAGTGAACTGCGTCGTGAATTTCGTTACGTTTCGGATTTTTCTTGGAATTGCGCGCGCTGGCAACGATCAAACAGCACGAGACTTGCAAAGCAACTAAAGGCATAAATTAACGAAGGCGACGCCGGGCGGCGAATGCGGCCGGCAATGAGATCGCGGCCATAAACTGGTTTCCGAATAACAATACAAGCACACAAATCACACGCACACACACTCACACACGCTGAAAGAGAGCAGCTTTCGCGTCCGCCCTTTTGCTGCCTGGCGCCACAATATGGCAACGATCAAAAAGTTGCCTGGCGTGTCGAGAGTGCAAGAGCGCGAGTGAGAGCGAGAGACGTCGTGTGCTCGTGTGGATGTGTTCGGGTCTCGCTTGCGCTGCGCTTTAATCGGTTTTCGGGCAACGCCTCGTGAGCTGGCCGCGCACGCTGATTGGCTGTTCGGTTTGGGGCGGTTCGCGCTCCGCGCTTTGATATCAACAACAATCGCACAATCAATGAAAGAGCAACCCACCCCCCTTTGGCCGACGCTGCGACATCATCAGCGATCTCTGCAGCTGTCACTAGTCCTGTCATGGCTGCTGCTCTCTGTGTGTATTTGTGTGTTGTTCTTGTTGTTGTTGTCCTTGTGTGTGACACTTTTGTGCACAATATATGACTTTTGTCGCCGGCAGCCAATTAAAGCGTGAAGGCTGCCGGCGGCACAGGACAGGACAGAACAGGGCACAGGGAACAGGACACATGGCCACCGTTTTTACCTCTTGCGCATTATATTATCAATCGTTCCGCTTGGCATTTTAGCACCCACGGTCGTGCGCGTGTATATATATATATATATATATATATATATATATATGTATGTGTGTGTGTGTGTGTGCTTATGCCATTTTTTTGTTTTGTTGTTGCTGCTGCTGTTCATTTGCAATTTCTCTGGGTTGTTAGTTGGGTTAGGTCCAAGTCGACTTATAGACACAGACATTGCGTTTTGCCCGTTGCTTTGTTGTTTGTCATCGTCAAGTTTTATGGGGGTTCTCGGTGGCTTTTTGCTTGGCGAGGCTTATCCTGCCGCTGGCAAACACAATGGAAATTCATGCCTATTTACGACCACCCTCCAGTGTTTGCACAGACATCATTTAGTTGAGATTCTGTTTATCTTCTATCCAAGTCAAGATAGTTTGCTGTTTGTTAGCAGTTGGGTTCGTATATGAATTATGATTGTAATACAATTTAATGGGGTTTTATGTGTGGCAGGAAACTTTTTATTTATTATCTAAGAAGCATTCGCAAAACTATTTATTTAAAGTTTATTTATTTTTCTAATGGGAGTAGGAGAAAAGTTTCATACATGTATATTGATATTGACAATTAATATAAAACAACTACATTTCCAATAAGAAGATGATTTAGATCGTTAATTGGCAGAAATTATATCAAATGTTTATTTTCAACCTAAGACTCTTAAAATCTGTTTCCGAGTAGTGTAGGCTATATAATGAGATACTGTAACTAACGCAGAAATTCGAAGGGATTCCCATTTCACCAGAAATACTGGTTTTTATGTTATTTAGTCTTTTCTATAAAGCGCTCCTTTAAGTAGAGCCCCATTGCTGAACTCTATGCGATTTATTATAATGCCTTTACATTCTATAGTACTATTTAATCTGCATCTCCCTTAACTTATATTTGAAGTCCTTATTCCGAAAAACACAACTTCGCAACGGGTTTTTCGATCCATCACATATGCCAAGGGGGAGGTTTAATTTCAACCCTCAGCTGCAAAATACATTTACCAATATACAAACATAAAAATCTATCAACAGCCATTAATTGCAGTTGATGTCAATAAAGATAGAGTAAAAAGAGAGCGAGAGGGAGAAAGAGAGAGAGAGAGAGAGAGAGAGAGAGAGAGTCAGTCACACCTGGTCCACAAAACTGCCAAATGGAGTTTTTGAAAAATTGTAAAACCAAAAACCGAAAACTCATGAACAAAAGCCAAAAAGCAGCGAAAGGACATCATCATAATATAAAGAATTAAGCGTGAAGTTTACGCATATTAAGGATACGCACATGCGAACACACACCGCCTGCATCTGGCCAAAGCAAAAACCAATACAACCAGCGACGAAAATGAACGTTCTCTTGTGTGTGTATGTGTGTGTGTATATGTGTGTGTGTGTTTTAGTCTGTGTTTGTGTTTGCGTTTGTGTGGCAGCAGGCCAAATGCAAATGTGCTCCATATAGAAAAGAATACTGAAATTGAAATAAAAATTGAATTGAGCGGAATGAGCCGGCCAGGCTGTTAAAATAGAGACTCTCGGCGAGCTGGCAATCCTGGAATCCTCTGACATCCTCTCAGCGCTAATCAGCATAAAATTCGATGCTAATGAAGCGTTGTGCAATGCAAAGGACGAGCCGAGAGCACTTGAATGCACTCGCATGCCTCATCTGCAGTTCGACTGCCAATGCAAATGAGCCAAAGGACATGCCAGGGCTAGCCATTAATTGTGCCTGCCTCTGACAGAAAAAGAAGAAAATTTAGACCACAAACTTGGTCACGATAAACATGACAAATTTCCTAATTTGCCTATTGACAGTTTTCAATTATTGGAATTCCTCAAGCGTGACCTTTGCGCAGGTCCTAACCGTATCGTAGGACCACGCGATAAACAGCCAAACGCGAGCTCCAAAAACGTTTTATGTTCTTATTATCCTGTCAAACGGAAGTTCCTTTTTTTCTACTTCTTGAAGCTTGTGGGCGTCATCGACTTACGTCCTTTTTTAGTTGGGTAAAAATGCGCCCTGGAAGTTGGGTTCGATGCACATTAATTGGATTGTTGAGCGGGGAACCCTTGAGGAGAGCTATGGCATTTCGTAATTTTGTTAGAGAATATTTTTAGACGGATGAATTTAAATCTGTATTTTATTATATTTACAGTTTAAAGTAATTCTGTGCAAATTTTACAATTATTTGCATAATATATTAATATATAAGCGTATGATTCGAGTATCCTTTATTGACTGTTAATAGTCAACATTTATTTTATTTATTTAAATTTTTCATACCTATTCCTATCTTCGTTCCTATAATACAATGTGTGTGTTAAGTAAACTATATAGGATATTTTGTACTATACTAATTTCCAGGCAATAGAACTCCCTAAGTATTTAAAATTATATGTGTTTACATATGAGCATACGCCTTTAAAGTAATCATTTTATTTCAAGAGAATTTTCCGTTTTTGTTTTCTACTGAACTTTGGAGTACAATACTTTCTAACTCCCAACACAAAAACAAACCGTTAGTTGGTTCTATCAACAAACTCCTGTGGCAACACATATTATAATGAAGTTCCACTAAACTATCCATCAAAATCGGTTAGACAACTGTCAACAGAACCCACTCGTTCGAGTATTCGGCAGCATTCACATGTATTCAAATCTCAATCGCCACCAGTAGCTGAAACTGCGAAGCAAAACAAACAAATTCGAAAGGGAAGTTAGAGGCTCCTGGCAATAAGATCAAATATTGAACAATCCCCAGGTGAGCAACATGACGGATTGCCATTCCATCTTCAGCAGGACAAGTGAAAATTAGGAAGCCAAGTCACACACTCACACACACAGTAGTACAGCGAGGGAATTGTGAAACCGTTTTCACTCCTTCATGCTAAATTTGCAGGACAAACAAACGGAGTTGAAGTCCCGCAGGACTCTTGGCATGAGGTAAATGCCAACAGATGTACAACTTGGTGACGGGGTACGGGCTACAGCCCATGACGGTAGCACAGCAAGTGGCAAGTAAATTTTTTTGGCTACTCGTTCGAGATTCGGTAGTCATAAAAATACGCAGTGACAATAGCTACACTTGGAGAAAATCCAAACATAAAAACCGAAATTTTTTTTACAAAAACATAATTTAAAATTTATATTAAATTGGGCAACTGAATTAAATTGATTTAAAAATTTGTTATGTAAAAAGCTGCTTGAAGTAGGAACCTTGTTTTCAAGCTAAATGTACTTACCCAATAAACATATATTTTTCTGAGTGTAGTCTTAGAGTCTAAACTCTAGTGAAGATGCTTCTCAGTATTCTAGATAGCTGAGACTTTTGGGCATGTTTTACACACACTCCGTTCCAGTTACAGGATTTTTATGATCCTGTGTGTCAGTGTTTGAATGAATTTGTTTTTTCTTTGCATGCACTTAAAGTTTTACAGCCCACGATGATGATCTTCTATACACAGGTTTTATGCCCGCATCTTGACTTTCAAATAGCCGCCTCACTGGTTGGCGACAAAATTTACAGCCCTCAGTAAATCATTGGCCCAACATGTGCTCCATTTCGAATGAAATACTTCTGGCTACAAATTTAGCACTTCCATTCATATAAAGTCTTCAATATGGGAGCATCGCTAAACGGGGGAATTCGAGTTTTTGTTGTTGTTTATTGATTTTTTAATTTCGTTTATAGGACACTAATTGGGGGGCTTTGTGCGCTCAATATTAACTGGAAACTGTCCAAAGAGTGTGAAGATTCGTTTTCACACATTTTCGCCTGTCTACTTTTTATTTTTTTGGCACTTCGAGTGAATCACTTTGTTAAAATTTAGCTATTGGCTACATTGTTATTGACACTTTTATTGGATTTATTGAAGTTATTTGGGATTTACCTGCTTATAAAGATGCTTACTTTTCAGAAAAAACTTTAGCAATCCTCTATTATAGATTCTGGAAAAAAATGTAGGATTTTTTACGCGGCGTATTCTATTATAGTCCAACCTTTACGGGTCTTTGTTTCTCTAAATATATTTTATGTATATGTATATAAACTTAAAAACTTTGTATACTCCACCTACAGCTAATATATTTATATGTTTAATAATTTCCAAAGCCTTTATGAATTACTTAACATACATACACATAAACAATACAACATAGAGCAAGCAGTAATTAGATATATAAAATACAAATTAGTTAAACAATAAAAATAACGTTTTTTCATAATTACAAAAATACAATGAGTCTAGGCTAGAAATGTAAGCAATTTGAGTCATTCCACAAATGTAAGTCTAAAGTTATAACCAACTTTAATAGTTGTCTGGAACACAGAAAAAAATAATTTCAATTTCATTTGTCATTTCGTTACGTTTGCTTTTGGCCGGCACTGTGGCTGCAGCTGAGACTATGACTGCGACTGCGGCTAAGACAACATAAAATCGCTAAACTTTCAACTGGGCAAAAAGACGTTCCCGTGACTTTGATGGATCCGCCAGCTGGAAAGGTGTAAGCCGTGTGTGTGTGTGTGTGTTTGTGTGTGTGCGTTCAGCGTTTCGCTTAAATGAAGTACCAAAAACTCAATTTATTTGCAATTAAATTGTGAAACTTAAAAAAACAAAATCTGCATGTCTTCGGGCCGGCCTTTCGGTTTTTGTTATTGTTGTTTTTGTTATTGCATTGTCCAGCCAAAAAGTTTGAACCCGTCGACAGCAGCGCACTTGGTGCCAGTTCCCAAGTTGGCCCATTCCCAGTTTCGAGTTGCCAGGTTGCCGCGTCTTAGCCCACTTACCGGCAAGTGCGTTAGCGGCTTGCGCTTTTGATGTTGCGCCCGCTCGCACACACCACCCCGCTCTCCCACTTTCCAATCCTCTCCTCTCTCTCTCTCACTCTTCTTCTCTTTTCGTGATCTCCGGCTCAACGTATTGCATCTCATTTGAAAGTCGGGGCGCTCAAGCTGGCCGACTGGCCGTCTGGCTATATGGCTATATGTCATTGTAACATAAAAGTTCAATTTTAATTGCCGCGCTTGACGTGCTCAAGGTATTTGGCTTGGCATTTTTACGATCACTTTGGCAAATGTGCGCTTCAAAGCCATTTCAGTCAGCTCCAGCTGTGATCTTCAGCTACAGATACAAATGCAACAGATACAGATACATCTGCAGCTACAGCTTTGTCTTTTGTGTATCTCTTCAGCTCTTCAGCCGAAGTTTGGTTTTTTGGGCCTGCCAGTGACTTTTGTCGGCCACTTTGTCCAGTCACTGCTCCTGCGGCAACAGCTCCGCGTATTTCCCACCTCACCGCGCTGCCTTTCGCTAACCGGGCCGTGGAGGGTGCCGGGCTCTGTGTCAAGTCGTTAAAAACCGTCAGCGTTCCCGTCAGAGTTTCTTTTGCGGCGTTTCGAGCTTGGATTTTACATATGAACATTTGTTTATATGACGCCCACGGTGGGACAAGAGAAGAAGAGACCGCAGGGCGGACCAGAGGGCCTCGTGCAGATTGGCACTCAACTTAAGCGATTGCAAATCCGTAACTCATTCGCCTTCGTTTTAAATACTCGCAAACAAATTTTTATTTATATTTCTCGGCTCGGCTGAGACTACGACTGTGTTGGGGGCTTTGGCTGGGGATTTGTTGTGCAACCTTCACAAAAATTGCCGAATTGCAATATATGCTGTTGCATGCCCCGTATTTTCCCACACACACACACACACACACACACACACACACACACACACGTGCAACAATCGCAGTTGAGGGGTGAGAAAGATTTTGGGATGTTGTCACAATACACAATGCGAAAAAGTTGATATGACGGAAGATCTGCAAGATCAGTAAAATAATAAGATAGGGAATTTTATTGAAGTAAAATATTTTTATTTAGAAATAATATATAATTAAAAAGTATATCATTAAATCAGTAAATTAAAAAAAATAGAGTTAAAATCAAAAAATTTAAAAAAATAAATTGATTTAATAAGTAAATAACCTAATAAATCAATAGTTTTATTTGAAAATAATTTATTATTGAAATTAGTCCAGCTAACAATTATTATACTTTCGAAGTTATAGATATATAATAAATTGGATAATTTACATTTATAATAATCCTCTTTACAGGTAGCCCCAATAGTATTAACAATTGCCTTTACACTCCGCTCAATAGCTAGCCAAATTGCCTATCATAAATGCTGTTAAAAGTTTCGCACAGTGCCTGTCATATATCTTCGCATCAATAACATAAATTAAAAACTCAGTTAAGGGCAACTCCCAGCGGCATTGCTTTGTGCAAGCTGCTGACATATGTAACTGCCCCCTCCCCCCGTGCACCCAGCCCTTTACCCATGGTCAGGGTAACAGCTCCGAGCTCCCAGCTAACCGGCTGCAGCAGACTGTGTGTCGTCTCCCACATGCGTCGGAGCCTCGTCTGAGCAATTTGTTAGCCACAATGCGGAATTGCTTAGCATTTTTCTACCTCGCACTTTCGCGTCTCCTCTCTCTCTCTCTCTCTCTCTCTCTCAGTCACTTAGAGGGCGTTCTTTTCGGCCAGTTCGTTATAATTTATTTAATGGCCGGCAACAGGCGCGCGGCGATTGCAGAGACTGGAGGCAGTGTATCATCAATGTCCGAGTGTTGAGTAATTTGCTAAACACTCACTTTGCTGCTATCCCCCCTCCAACAATTGATGTGGTATTGGGCAGTGTGGGGAAGGGGTTCTTCGACTGCCGATTGCAAGTTTTTGCAGATTTATGGCGACGTTCGGCGTTTTTCTGTGTTTATCACTGGCATTGGCCATAAACATTTTTAAATGCAGTCGAATGCGTTTTTAAAGAGTGCATCCTAAATCAAAGATCTGTGGGCACCGACCCAAAGATCTGGCGGCTCCCAGCCAACAGTAAATTTCCGGCGAAAATTGCAGATAACTAAATTAACGCAAATGCGAGGCTAAGCTGAGGAATAACAGAGACAGGGGCGTCGTAATTGCGGCGTATCGGGGTGCTGGCCGGGGGCACTGCTGGTTACGCTGGCCCGCAACAGGTGACAACTGGCAGACAACCAGGCGACAGGAGACAGGAGACAAGGACATGCCGCGCACTAACAAACCATTAACACCCGAACCGCAAACGCAAACTGACAGATACGCTAACTAAAAGATACAAACACAAATAAGCAGACCAAGGAGAGAGTGAGAGAGTGTGAAAGCAGACGGGGGAGTGAGTGAGAGAGCACGTTAGCTACCTGTTGGGTAACGGCGCGGTAGGTCCTTGCTTGCCACACACACAACATGGCAACATGCAGCAGCATTTTTGTCGCATGATTAGAAGCCATTACAAATCGTAAGTGTTACGCTATGCAAGCGACAGGATTCGAGCCGGATTCGGGACCGGCTTCGTATCCCGGCGACTCGACGCTGAACAGGTGGTGGTCTCAGTTAGCGGGCGCTTTTGTTTGTGTTTGTCCGGCAAATAGACTTGTCAAACTGTGCCAATGATCGATTTGATACGCCAACTTAGTTAACTTCTGAATGCGGATGCGAATGCAACTGCGGATCGCATCCGTAGCGGTGGTCCTGCGTCCTGGCGTTGCCAATCGCTTTAGCAGCGCTTTTTAGCCTAAACACAAACACGACTAAAGATACAGCTAAATACAGTTACAGATATAGATACAATTAAGAGATACACATTCGTAGCTAAGCAGCTGTTGACTGACAGTTAAATTCTTGTGGGCGTTGCCAAAAATAACTGAAAAAGGTGTTGCCAAATTATGCTAATTAAATTAGACACATCAACTTGCTGTGCATCTTTAAAGATACAAATTTACATATCATCTTCATTTTTACGTGTTAATTGACCAACTGAAGTTTGGGTTTGCGAATTGATTTTTGAAGCCTACCAAAGGCAAAAATATGTTTTTATATATATGTATATATATATGTTCATGAATAAAATATATATTGATGAGGCTTTTAATTAATTACTTGTATCAAAAGGTTGCCATCAAACATGAAAATCGGTTCAGTTTTGACAATTTTATGGGTGTTTAAAATATGAGACCTAAGAGCTTTACATGTTAAATTTTTGCTCCATTTTGGCACAATTTTGACTAAAAATTTGACCCTCTCAGAATCAGGTTAAATTATGTTTTTTATACCATTTATGGCCAGTAAAATAGATTACAAATGCAAACTAGCAATTTAAAATTTTGAAAAAAAAAATTTTTGCAAATTCATAAGGGGGAAGTAAATGTTTTTTTTCCAAAAAAAAAAAAAAATTGTTTTTTTCAAAAATGTATTGATTTTGAATGTAAAATCGATCTAAATGAAAAATCATGACCAGAATGCCATCAAACATGAAAATCGGTTCAGTTTTGACA